>VWZW01002154.1:1312122-1379355 GCA_013397115.1 Edolisoma coerulescens
CCGCGGCCCGGCCCGGCTCGGCTCCCGCTCCGCCGCTCGCCCGGCTCCCCCCGCGCAGCCTCTGCCTCTCCGGCCAGCAAGAGCGGGCGGGCGGCCAAGCGGGGCCGTTCCCCCCCCGGCTGCGGAGGCACTGGCGACGCTCCGATGTCGGGGGCCGAGACCCCGGCAGCCCCGGACCAAGTGGTTCGTCTTCCCCCGAGGGGCAAAAGCTACCGTGAAGTCAGCCCCCGAATCTGATGCAAAGCAGCTTCCAAAACCGCAACCATCCTGTGTCTCATCTGCAAGTAACTCTCACAATACAGCTGCAAATCTGCTCGCACACCGAGTAGGTCTTTAATCATGCTGCCCTCTACAATATTTTTAGGTTTCCTACTGTAAATCTGACGAGTATGTCTCGTACGACAGCTTTGCTCTCCTTCTCCCTCTGAGCTTCAGGCTGCTGAATCGGAACGCCAAAATCCTCTACCTTTGCACCACGGCTTCCACTGATGTTCCAAGCTTTCGTCGCGTCCGCTAAGAGCAGCACGTAGAGAAAGGGCTCTGATCCCTGCCACTGAAGTTAAAAATACGCTCCAGTGAACTAAACATAACCGATGAAGAGTTTGTTCAAATATGTTGCACTGGAAACTTTTCCAATCTGTTTAGGTTTCTCACCAGCACGGGAAGGCGCCTCCTCTATCGTTAGGAACAGAGTGCCCTCTGCCGAAACCAGCCTGCAGAGCCCGGCACCGAGAGCCGCTCGCCCGGCCGGGAGCGGCGCGGGGGCTGGCGCGGACCCCGCACCTGCGCTGCCCGGGCCGCCTCCTCCGCGCCGCTGGCACTCACGGGCCGCTCTGGCTCAGGTGCGCCCTGACACCCGAGGCGAGCTGCTCTTCCCGGTCTGTACATTATGGTAACAGGCTGTGTGACAGGCAGGAGTGCTGCTGAGGACCCGATCTTCTATTTTTCTAATACCTCCCAGCTGAAACTGTATTAACTTTCTGGAAAGCTTGGCTTCCCCCATCCGTTTCAGTTGCCGCAGTTACTTAAACATCTCTTTCACTGTGATATCAGTTATAACCCTGCGGTTGTTATCTTCCAAAATGACATGCCCATGCAGATAGCATACACTTCAGACTTGATCACAGGTGGTTTTAAAGCTAGAATTTAGCCATCAGATCATCTAATGTAGAAAACACATTTTCCTTTCCCAGAACCACGGCGATGAAGCTGACCTTCAAGACCTGCCATCTTAGGAATGTACACAGCTGGCACCATCCTGACTTAGAATATTTCTTCTCTAATAATTAGTAGATGCAAGTGTTAAAAACATTTGTTCATCTGCAATAAATTTGCGTGTAGAAAAATTGTGTACTAGAAAGCAGCCTAGATTAGCTCACATCAGATTCAGCAACTCAAACGAGGCTGCTGTTTACACACACACACACTTAATTCCTGATGTGATCCTGGACCCAGGTTAGAGAGTCTATGTCTGAATTTTTACAGCACATAAGAAAATAGAGATAAGCACCCACAAGCATTAGTCCCCGGGGAGATTTTGGAAAGCAGCATTACAGTAAACAACACAAGTACCTTGTGATACCTACCTCAGAAAGGAGAGATCAGGAAGGTCTCACCCCAGCTGCTGAAATGACTTAAGTGTTGTTAATCCCATTCTCCCCCACAATGCCCAGTCTGGTTTTGTTAGACTGAAATCATCCTTTTTGCAAGGAAGATGAGCACCCAGAAAATAACAGTATTTGGAGCATAAAAATAGCCTTAGCCTACTATTAGAAACTACACAGGGTTTTGGACAGCACTTTCCTATGTGAAAACAGGGCATTTTCCTATGTGAATCTCATTCTCATTGAATGCTGATTTGTGTTCTCTTTTATCCAGTGACTTCCTTTCACCTCAGCCTCACTCTACACTCCTGCCACTTTACTCTTTTCTCTCTAGACTTCCAGTCAATCTGGAAGCTTTGAAATTGTGACTCCTGTTGGAGGTCTCCATAACCCCTTCTGCTGAGCCAAGCAAAAACCAAATGAAACTCAGGTGTCCAGGCAAGATGTGATTGAAAACAAGCACTTCAAAATTCACAGCACCTGCAGCTCCATAGCAGACTCCTTAACACACACCCTAAAGTTAAAAGGGCCACAAACTTTAAGGTTCTGGTTGCCTAATTTTCATACCTGGAGAAGTTTTTCAGCAATTCTGCAAAAACTAACTGACCATTCAAGTTTAAAATAAAACATCATTTTCTAAGGAAATATTTGACTTCCTTTCTGCTTACTTGTCTGTATGGATCATGAACTCTTCAAGGCAGAACTTCTGTTCTTTGCCTATTACATTATGTTTGCACATCCCCCATCCAGTGTCAAGTGCTCTAGGTATTACCTTAGCAGTTTTTACCACACAGTCTTTTAATTCCCACTCATGACACATCACCCCAGCAGAGTCAGTACAACATTTTTAATAACAAACTATAGCCATGCTTTTAACACTCAGTTCAGATGTATTTGTCTCTTGCTTTTAGCAAGGCTTTTTTATTCCACATGTGCATTGTTTTTGCTGGTCTCTAAAAGACGCATAATTTAAATTACATAAAAAATGACAACTCTAAAGCCCTTACTGTTCATAAAATTGTGAAATATGGACATTTGCACTCATTATAGCACATTATGGCAATGCTATCCATCTGTATAGCTGGCATGGGCTCTTCATGAGGAAGAGGACTGGAAATATGATGGTCTTATCCTTTGTTTTACACACACTTAAGACCACGTGTCTTCACTATCAAACATAACCATGAAATATTTTTTAACTTCTTGATTTATGTTCAATTGTAACAGAAAATTTCAACTTACACTCAACAGTGTAGGCAGAAGTGGCAGAGAAAAAAGATTCTGCAAGATACAGTTGCCAAAGGGTCAAACTGAAAAAAAATTAAATCTCTGGTCTGGCAAACAAAAACCCTCTGTTAAATCACATGATAACCACAAAATTTCACTCCTTGAACATTAATAGAAAACATTTGTATTTAAAAGAGAAACCCCACACTTCTCTACTTAGCTTTGTCCTGAACTGCAGGCAGGCATACCTCCTCAACAGATTCCACTTATATACAATTATTCCCCTAAAACAAGTTCAGCTAAGCAAATCTGATGATCATGAAGGCCATTCTTTCATTGCAACAAAAGTCTTTACTACTCGAGAGAAAATATGTTTGGCTAAACTACAAACTGAAAATCCACTGAAACAGTGCAGACCAACACTTGGCTCATAAATCAGCATCTTAACTAATGCACAGCAGAATTGGAAGTATCCTGCAGAGGCCTCGTGCAGAAACTGCGTTTTGGTTCAACATCTCAAAGTTATCAGCAATAGAGCTGCACCTGATTGATTAATGGAAGCAAAATGTTAAATTTCCTGTTACTAGGGTAATGAGAACCCTGACACAGTCTAATCAGTTCTTTGGCCCTGCATTGTATGTGCTCAGGGTGCTTGTTTACCCTGAAATAACAAGCCCTCCAGCAGAGAGCAATCACACACTGTCACCCTTGACAAGTATGTTATACCCTATAAAGGGTAAAGCCTCTATTAGTGTAAAGGTACAAAGTTCAGCCACAGCACCCTGTCTCTCATTTCTTGGTGTTATAGAACCCATTGCATTCCATGTAGATCCTTGCCCTGGGCTTTGGAAACAGCTCCATCAATACAGTAAGTAGAAAAAAAAATTCTTGAGGCTTTCAGAAAGAAAAACTACTTATGTATAGACCTAAACACTATAGAAGAAAACTAGTCTTCCTCTCAGTTTGTGCTCAAACGACTCTGGAATTAACCAAAACAATATATTCAAATGGTAACTATTTCAAGTATTTGAATAAATATTTTTCCCTTCTTGTCTCTCAAATTCTTTTTTGAGCTTAAGCAAAACACCTTGTGGCTCATTTGCATACTTACGATCCTATACAGTAGGAGCAAAACAAACACACCTTCAAATGGCACAAACTTACTTTTTGTTCTAGCTCACAGCCTTAACTAAAATGTTAGAATCAACATTTTGAAAGAAACTTATAATACACTTACATGATCATTTTATGGGTTTGCAAAATATATTTTCAAAAGGATTTAGGTGATTATGTTGGGCATAATTAGAAATTATGAATTTGTATAGATAAAGGTTGAATGCAGATAAAGCAAAATGAAAAATTCATTGCAGAGGTAAAATAGTTTCAGTTTATCTACACATAGCTATATGTTAACAGATATTCTTTCTAGCTTGCAAAATAACATAACCCCACTGAGACTACGGATATGGCAAATTGAATTCTTGAACTTGTCTGCCATTTTCTTCTCCTGCGACAGTGACAATGACCTATCGTCCTCATTCTCTGATGGCCCTCACTTCTGTGATTGTTAAAAATAAAATGTTATTGAGTGCTACGTGGAAGAAGCAATGTTTGGTGAATTAACAGGGGCTCTGAGGAAATCAATTATATTGCAAGTCATGAGCAACAGAAAAAGGTCAGCAGGACCTGCCCTCGCTGTAATGGCTCACTGGGGAAGAGCAAGAGCAAAGTAGGCAGCCTGTGTGTCACAAAATGAGTTGTGCATGTCACTACATGAGCATCCACCAAGATGCACACCAACACAGAAATGGAAGAGAACATAAGCAGCAAACAGGGAGAAGGAATAAAAAAAAACCTGGAAGGCTGGAAGAAATGCACGATACATCATTGGGATGAATACTAGGGACACACACACAGGGGTTATGAAAAGAGGATGACTGCACACTTCACCATTCACCTTCACACAGCGAGCCAGGTGCTGGGCACAGCAGTACCAGTATAGACTATGCATAGCAACAGCTTCTGTGTTTGTAACTGAGAGCAGAATTTGGTCACTGGCAGCTGGAGACCAGGACAGCCTAAGCCAGAAACTTGCCCAGCATCACCTACAAAATGCTATTATCAGGTGTATTTTCTACATTTCATATTCTACCAAACAAAATCTGTTATTTATTTTTGCAGCTGATAAGGCCACAAATAAATTAATTTGTTTCCCTGTTACCAACTTGTAGAAGGCTGTTGTTCCAAAGCAAACAGAAGCCCCTATAAGCCAACTAACTTGTACTGCTCCATTTACCCAGGCAAACAGAGGCATAGGCTGGAGTACTTCAGGAGAGGATCACTTGTGCCATGATGTGTTCTACAAAGGCCTTTCCCATCTCTGTGTACTACCACCAATGAGACAGAAACTGCCCTTTAACCTTTCTGGTGGGTGATCTCTAATTTTCTCATGGAAAAGTACCTACTCTGGTACTGTGGCAACCATTCTCAGGCCAACAGAACTCAATCTGTCCTCATTAGCTCTGGTCATGGGTGAGTCACTAATAGCTATCTGTAAACAGGCTGCTTAGGAAGGTGTTTATTGATACATTCCAATGCCTCAGAGCAATATCATTTGAGACAGTATTACTGCTAGAGGTAGTGTTATACTGCCCAGTGATACCTAGATTTGTTTCCAAAGGGTATTTAGGAAGAGACCCTTGGGACTAACAGAGCAGAATACTATCCAGAGAAAAACACTAAAATGGTACAGAATTTTCCATATGCTGAGTCTGCATCTATGCCTATATTTGTCAGGACAAAGTTGTCACAATAGTCAAGCCTGACTGGTTACTACGTACAGACTCAACTGCATTTAACCCTTGAAAAGTAAACATGAATTCAAGCATTTTGTATTGGGTCCCAAAAAAAAAGTCTAGAAATTTCACTTACCTCAGTATTCAGCAGTCATTGCTCTAACAAATTGTCATCCAAGGAGTGGCAAAGTCCAGCTGTCCAGAGAGCCCAGTCAGGTGGGCAGGCTGCAGGGCAGGAGCCACACCAGCTGTGACCCTGTCCCACTGCTCCTCAGTAAGATACACAGGGGGCTAGAGAGGACAGCCAGGGGTGCAAAGAGCCCAGGCAAAGTAACAACAACCAGTCTGGTCCAAAGCAAGCCAAAAAATCAGTCCATAGGCCACCAGAGCCCCCAGCTCAACAAACCACAAGGGAGGTGAAAAAAGGAAGATTGAGGGCCAGGGCAGAGTTTAAATGGAGCTGCAGCAGCCCTGGGCAGCAGCGTGGGCAGCAGCCTCAGCTGAGGCTGCTCAAGGTCGTGAAGGCTCTAAGTGCACTGGGAGGCCTGGCAGGATCATGGGACCAATGCGGACACATTGCTTACACCTGGCTGTAATTAGTTAGAAGATACCTATGGAAAAGGGTAACAAAAAGTTTACCCGACTTTTTCCTGATTTTTATTGTATTACTTCATTGCTGTGTTCTTTTTTTCACTGATTTTCAGCAACTCAAGATCAAGGGCTTATTAAGGTACTTGAAAAAATCCACAATTTTTTTATTCTAACTTTGTGGCATCTGTTAATACCTTCTAAATCTCCCATATCTATGTTTTACTGTAAAAGGACTATTTGTAGAATAGTTTTTACTGTGATTTAGTCTGGGATATGGAACTTTTCCCACATTTTTTCTTCCCTATCACTTAATCCTGGAACATTCCTAATACCTTTAAACTTGAAACAGTAGGAAAGGATGGCACAGGCTTATCTCTGCAGGAATTCCTCAGCTATATTTGTGGTCTAAGCAATACAGGCTATCAAAGAAGAAGTCAGAAAAAAGTGTCACGAAGAAAAGAATTAGCAACAGACTTCCATGATGCTTTTCCTAAGTTGCCTCCCTCTGTTCTCGTACAGGGAGAGTAGGTAAAGAATACAAAAGATAAAACTAGCTCGGACTATTTTTGAACTATTTCTTTCAGCTGTTTTTGTTTGCACTGTTACAAATCCTTGGCAGACAAGTAAAATATTCTTAGAATAGCAGATTTCTTGCTTTGTTCTGCATCTGTTCCAAAACCATACAATGTATTTGAACAGCTGGCCAGTAACAAGCAATGATCAAGCATGGCAGTGACATCCGATCGCAGCGTTCTTTGTAGTGGACTGAGGTTTCAAAGCTGAAATAAACCCTCAGATGTACACATCTTGGTCTTAGAGGTACATGTTCAGATTTAAACTATGCTTTTTATTTTTCTTGAATTGAGCTTTCTATTGGCAATGTAGGACAAACAAGTACTCATTATATCAAAATAAAATGCTGGAACAGCTCTGCAGGAAAGAATTTCGTGGTGGTGTTGCTCGGACGAGAACCAGAGGAGCTCAGTCTGGCTCTGTGTCACTCCCATGCTGCACGTAGCTTCAGAATCTTGAAATTGTGTTCTGGGTTTTTATACAAATGTGTAAAGATGCTCAGAAAAAACCCCTTTGATGTGGATTCATACATTCTTCTATATCCTTATCTACTCTGTAACTTTGTATCCAGAGGTAGAAATGACTTAATTCTAAACTCCCCAGCTGCACTCTTGGGGCCAACCGTGTTGTTCTCCTGTGTTACCTGCCTCTCTACCTACAAAGAGAAGCTTGAATTTATGCCTACAGTCTTCATAAAAATCTATCTTTACATTTATAGAACTCTAAGAGGATGCCAAGGTTATTTTTCTGTGTAGGAAATAACAACTTAAGCTAAGATCTTAACTGACGTTTCTTCTAACTGCTGTAACAAACACAGTAATTATCAGTTACAGTAATGTTCAGAGATTTTTATGCTCATACTGAATGAGTTTCCTACAGCATCTGCTCTCAAAATTGTAAGTAAAAAAGGGTAAATTAATTAGCTGCTGGAGGAAACTGACAATTATCACTGTTCACATCACTACTAAAGAAGTGCTGAAACAACCTTTTTACTAAACACTGATTTTTAGTAAATGTAATTAGTGTAAGGTTTTACAGACTGCTTCACACGTTTGTCTTCATGCAGCTTCTCTTTCCACCTCCGTTCTTCCTTTTGCTCATACAACATCAGCTTTTAACCAGAACACTGTATAAGTGGGATGGCTGACAGGAAAGCTTAAAACGCCCACAAAGAGCAGAACAAAAAGGGTTCTTTTCATCAGCTGAAGAATTTGCAAAAAAAAACCCAGACACAACAGGCAGAGCACTGACGCAGCAGCATGCTGGAGCGTGAGCATCACTGCAGCTGTCATGCATCTTCCCAAAACTGAGATTTTGGTTTCGCCCCGACCCCTTGCACCGGTCTGTGAGAACGCAGGGCTGCGGTAGGTTTTTTCCTTCCCCGCCTTCTCCGGGCAGCACCATTGGACTGATAAGATGCAGCAAGGCACATATGAAAGATAAAGCAGGAAAAATAAAATTTAAAAAAAAAAAAAAAGTGTTTTCTACAGGGCTCGGCGGGGCCGGGGCGGCCGCGGGGCGCGGCCCGAGCCCTTTAAGCTGCCCACCCTCGTTGCGGGCCGGCGGCAGCTGGCGGCTATTTCTGCCGGGGCGGCGGCGGGCGCTGGGTGTCCTGCGCGGGGCGGTCCCGGCGCGGCGCGGCCCGAGCGGAGGCTGCCATGGCCACGGCGCTGCCCCCCACGCCGGCCGGCGGGAGCCGCGCCGCCGAGTCCCCGCTCAGCCCGGCGCGGCTCAGCCGCCTGCAGGAGAAGGAGCAGCTGCGGCAGCTCAATGACCGCCTGGCCGCCTACATCGAGCGGGTGCGGGCGCTGGAGGCCGACAAGTCGGCGCTGCAGCAGCGGCTGAACGAGCAGCAGGCGGGCAGCGACCGGGAGCTGGGCTGCCTGCGGCTCCGCTACGAGGCGGAGCTGGCCGATGCCCGCCGGGCGCTGGATGACATCGCCATCGAGCGGGCCACGCTGCAGGTGGAGCTGGGCAAGATCGGCGAGGAGCACCGGCAACTGCACGTCAGGTCGGTGCCCCGGCCCCGAGCAGGCCTTCCTGCCCGGGGACACCCCGGGGAGCCGCCTCTTTGGGGCGCCTGCAGGGTGAGGGGAAGGGGATGCTTCTGGCAGGAGCCCGTGGGTTGTGGGAGGAGTGCGCGGTGATGTTGTGTGTCCGGGTAGTGCAGGCGTGATAACCCCGAAGGTGTTGCCCTCTGGGGTTGGAGTGTCTTGGGTTAGGAGACGTCCGGATGTCTGTTCTGAAGGGGTGCTGGGGGATGCTACCGGGTACCTCCGATGCTATGGGGTCACATCAGCACCAGGAGATGGGCATGGGGCTCCCGCAGAATGCGGGGTGCTGGGTGCCCTTCTGGGCCATGAATGCATAGCTGCATGGGTTTGGCATCACACTGGTGTTTACAAACACTCAAGATGCTGGAAAGTATCTAGAAAGTTATGGAACAGTGGAAGGAGTGTTTGTATGGAGCCAGCATGCATCTTTTTTGGGTTGTTTAGCTCAGACTTTGCCCAGAGGGGAATACAGAGAGAAGATAGTTCTGGGAGCAGTATGGCTTACCTGGTCCAGGCTGGTACTGCTCAGAAGTTTTCCTAGTTGCTTTTAAGTCTCAGATGAGCTGCCTGCTGTTTTAGCTTGACTTTCTTATAAGCTGTGTATCGTGAGGCTAGAATCATCATCTTGTCCAGGTTTGCCAAGCCTGGAACAAAGGCAATGTAAGTGCTATCCTATCCCCTTGAAGGAGGAAGAGGTGTGTGAGTAAGTGTCCAATCCCAACAAGCTTCCTTTAGAAAAATACACAGCCTGCTAGCACTGCTAGTTACTGTAATGCCCCATTGTACCCCTACATCAGTTACAGACTGGCAATAATTTGGATGTCCACAGGCCCCTTACATCGTTATAAACCTGTATCCGAGCAAATTTAGGCACCAGCTTCTTCTTTTAATGCCTGGAGGAAGTATTGCCCATTTGCAGACTTAGTAGGACTCAAGTAGCTGTTCCAGCTGGGAATAAAACATGTTTTTACTGTAAGCTTCTGTTTTCAGCTGCATAGTTGTTGG
The DNA here is from genome assembly GCA_013397115.1 of Edolisoma coerulescens. NCBI lineage: Eukaryota > Metazoa > Chordata > Aves > Passeriformes > Campephagidae > Edolisoma > Edolisoma coerulescens. Next base: position 1,321,972 of record VWZW01002154.1, read on the forward strand.
GCTTGTCTCCGTCATGCTGGGTTTTGGCTCACAGATCTGTTTCATAAATCTAATGAGCCACTTTGAGTGGACAGTGAGGAGAGGGGTAATGCCTGTTCTAAGACTTTTCTGCTGCTCTTTGTGTTTGTGTAACTCTGGCTTTGTTTATAAAGCTTTAGGCTTGGCAGATATGCAGTCCTCTAGACTGTTGGGTTGGGTTCTTTTCCCTTACAGTAACCACTTCTTAGAAGTGGTTAAATTTACAGCCCATGGGAAATGATACCTGGTACTTCTTGGTTTCTGAAAGGACTAGACTGAAGTCCTGATATTAATGTGTGTTGTATCTGAGCTGCCTAACTGCAAATGTCTCAGATGACTTGGAACAAACTTTGAGGCTGTCGTGTCCTCATATATACACCCTTTAAATAACCTGGTGGCTGTTTAACTCTTATAGAATAAAATGTCACCAGATAATTTCCCAACAGCATTAACTATTGGCTCTTATTAATCACTGATTAAGAGACTCAAAGTTTTTGACAACAATAAACTGATTGCATTTGGTTTTTTCTTACTACTTAAACAATGGTGACTGGAAGTAGGCCAAAGATGTTTGGGGAGGAGGAGTTGTAGATAAGCATAGTGGTTGAATTCAGAGCCTCAGGAAGGTCAGAGCAACTGCAGTAACACAGCAGAGAAAGACAAGACCAGTTCCTTTCTGCACCAGAGTGTGTGGATGTGCATTTTGCTCCTGAACTTGCCAAAGACAGCATAGCAGCTGTGGTTGTAAGAATGAATTCTGTACATGCTGCTGACATCCTCTGGTCTTGACAAACTGGAGTCTGTTTCAAACATACCTGAAATCTTTTGGTAAAATTATTTAAATTCTCCAGATCAAGCATATGTGACATCCTGATTTACAAGGAATGTGACTGGCAGTGCCCCAAAGTTTTTGCTTGTAACTGATAGTCCATAGGCCACACTTAGCTCTGGAATGGTTGGTATATGGAATGTTGCAGAGTACTGTAACTGTCACTGCTTCCTGCACAGACAGGGGTGTGAAGTGGTGTCGGGAACCCCAAACTTAGATTAAAAGGGTAGTAAATGCTCTTGTCAAAGGGAGACTTGTTAAATTGTTGTTCTTAAAGATGAAATGTCTCTCTCCAGGGCTCTTTGAAAATAACATTTTTCAGGAAAGAATCCAGGAAACCTGAGCCCGGTCAGATGCTTGCATTGGACAGTGGACTGTTAAAACAGATACTAATGGAATTTCAGTTTTCCACACACTTTGATTGCAGAATGAAATTTATGTTATTGTAGGATGAAACAGTCAACATAGTAGTGTTATTGACATACTTAATATCATATCTAATACAGTAAGTGGTAGTGGTAGCAGAGACCCCAAAAGGAAGGTGAATAATTAATACCTAGAAAAGAAAGAAACCTGCAAATACTGAAACTACAGCACGTTATCTTGTTTTTCACTGTTAGTAGAGCTATGTTTCTCTTAGAGTCTGAGTAAAGAGTAAATAACTTCTAGCACAACAAAATCAACAAATGTCTCTGAAGAGCAGGGCTAGAAAAGGCCTTGAGCAAGCACCTGATGTAGCCCCAGGCCTGTGCTGGAACCAGCCGTACCTGCATCCCTTCCAGCAGATTTTGTGTAACCCTTATTTTAAATTCCAGATGATGGAGATTCCAGAATATCCCCCCCCTGCCCCCAGGCAGTGTGCTTCAGTGGTGAGCTGTCAGTTTCCTCTCCATAACATCTAACCCACCTATTCCTCCCTGCAATTTAAGCCTGGGGCTTCCTGTCTTTTCCACAATAGACATGGAAAACAGATTCCCTAACTCTGTGCAGCAGTCCTCCATGTATTTAAAAACTGTTCTGTCTCCTGTCACTTTTCTCTAGACTAAACAACCCTTAGTTTTTTCCAATCTTTCCTTGCAGTTCGGGCTTTCTAGAGCTGATCAATCTGCAGAATTACTTTGGACTTTTGCCAGCTGGTCTCAGTTATCCACTGGAAAACTCATTGTATGAATTGACACAACTTTGCCACTTGGCAGAACAGATGTTGCCAAAATAAATTGAGAACTTCCTTTACTCTTTGTAATCTCAAATACGAGTTTTGAGCAGGGACTTAGTCTGGATAGTGGGCAGGCAACTGCAGGGATTTTAAAAGTTGGAGCAGTCCGGGGAATTATCACAGTGTTCTTCCCTGACAGGAACTCGTTGCGGGCCCTGCTCGCGCTTCTCCGCTGTGGTGCCAATGGCAGCCGAAGTGTGTTTGCCCTCCACTGCGGTTGCAGTACCCGGGCATTGGTCTGGAGATGGTCTCTTCTCTGCAATAAAGCTCCCCGCACCCTGTGATTCCACTGGGCTGTGAGGGAGGGGAGGGAGCTGGGGGGCTGCAGGAGGCCGAGGCCCGGCGGGGCTGCGGGGCAGCTCCCGGGCCGGCCGGCGGCTGAGGGGGACAAAGCTCCCGGTGTGCGGCGGGCAGGACATCGCGGGGCGCGGGGAGGCGGAGCGGCACCGCCGGCAGCCTCGGCCGCCCCGCCCCGTGAGGGAGCAGCGCCGCCGGCCCGGGGCCGCCCTCACGGCCCGGCCGGGCTGCCCTCACGGCCCGGCCCGGCCTCCCGCGGGGCTGGGGCCGCCTTTGCTGCCGGGGGTCCCTGAAGGCTTGTCCCGCTCCGGTCGCTGAGCGTGCCCAGCCGTCCCCGTGGAGCCGGAGGCCTGTGCCGGCCCTTCCCTCTCCGGCTGGGAATGCCGTGGAAAATAGCTGGCTTCCGCATGGGCTTCGCACAGAACGAGCTGGAAAATGGGTCAGGAATCTCTCTGGTATAACAAATGATGCTTGTCGGAGGGCCGTGGCTGGTTTGTTTTGGGCTCTCACCGTGAGCCTGACTAACTTCTCTTGTGTTTAACCACGGACCCCTCTGAAGGGAAACACATTGAGAACAAACTCTTCCTCACCAGCTGCACTTAACAGTGTAAAACTCTCCCTTGTAGGAATTCAAAAAAAGAAAGTGATTTAAACGTGGCCCAGGCCCGTGTGAGAGACCTCGATGCCCAGCTAAATGCGAAGGAAGCCGATTTAGCAACAGCCCTGAATGAGAACCGGACTTTGGAGAATGAGCTCCGTGAATTGAAGGATCAAGTACTCAGTGTAAGGCTTGATACTGGAATCTAAGCTTTGCTTTTGCTCCCGCAGTTTTTGCTTGTTTTTCCTTAATTAGTTATTGATATTTAAAAGCAGAGAAAGCCTGTTAACTATGACAGTGACAGGAAGACAAAAAGATTTCCAAAATCTTGCTGAAAGCAAATGCTACTGATGTTGGTTTCCTTAAAACTTCCACCTGTTGTAGGTACCTTTAATTCTATGACCATAGGATGTAATGTTTATTGTTCTAAAGCCAAGCAAGATGAAATGTACTGCTATAGTCCCTGTAGCATTCTCTAACACATCAGGGAAGTGTATAATACTGAAAGTGTACGTTAGTTTGTCAACATAGGCTGTATTTGGAAGACTAGGTGTCAAAAAATTATATTAGAAGTTTGGAATAATAATAGCTGTAAAGGGGAGGAATATATATGGATAGTACAATTGATTCATCAGAAGTCTACTTTGAGGAGTCAAATTTAGCTGGTGGGATTAAGGGGTATTCTGTATTTGCCTTGTGGGAAATCTGGTCTACATAACAATTAAACAGGATTCTATCTGTTGCTGATATTCTGGATCCCACTGAAATAAGAACTTACACAGAGTAACCCACTTCACTCAACCACTGATTGCTGCGGGAATGAAGTTGAAGGACCTGTAACAAATTGGCTGCCTTAATTTGAAAAAATACCTCTTAATTTTGATAACCCTGTTGTCTTTCTTTTCTAGCTGAATCTGTCACTGGAGGATACTAAAAAGCACCTCCACAGTGAAATGTTGAGGAGAGTGGACCTAGAAAACCATATGAAAACTTTGCAGGAAGAAATGACGTTCCAGAAGCGCCTTCATGAAGATGTATGTTTTAGCTTATTAACAAGGCATCTTTTTAGGTGTCCATGATCCCTGGATGCACTTAAAGCCCACCTTAACATTGCTTTTATCTCTAAAAAGGTAACTAGCAACCTATGGCAGCCCATCAGCTCATAAAATCCACCTAACTAGGAAGGCTCAGGAAAGTACACAACCTCATGCTAACCAATAGGTATCTAGAACATGAGAATTTTCAACTGAAATCCTAATATATTACTCTGTATAAGTGAAAGTGCATATATTAGTTACTGTTAAATGATTCCAGGTGTTTACTTGAAGCCTAAAGTAATTGTAGAAGTTAAATCTCCTTTAAGCAACTTGTGTTCCCAACTTCCTTAACACCTCTCAGACGTGTCTGGTAACCTTTGTGAGAGAAGTCAGTACATACAACTAAATGAATAGTTTACATATGAATGTAAACCAGCTTCCTTCTCCCTGGTAGGAATCTCAAAGAGTGTGGTTTAAGTGGTAGAGAATTCTAATTTCTCTAACCAACTGCTATTACTTTTTGAATAAAACAAGAATAGGTGAAGTAACAGTGCTTAAAGAAACAACTGTATATGCATGTATTCTAAGTTAAAAAAACAAACAATCTATCTAGTTCAGAGAATTAGTCTTATAAATTAAATATTTACTACATTTATTAGTTTGAGCAACGTTGGCAGTGAGGTGGAAAAACAATAGTGAGGCAGCAAGGTGAATGTGCCAGACTTATTAGATGAATAAGAGATGCATAAAGATGAATTATTGTGTACTTAATGATAAATCTACTTCAATAGTGAAGGACTTGTGAAGCTGGTACACTAAATCCAGTTTCAAACTGTATTGCTTGTTTATTCTCTGAGAAATTTCTTCTCCTAGGAGCTCAAGGAGACAAAAAGAGCCCATGAGAGCAGGATAGCAGAAGTAGAATCTGGCCGTCAAAGAGAATTTGAGAGTAAGCTCTCAGATGCTCTGCAGGGGCTCAGAAAACAACATGAAGAACAAATTCAAGGTTACAAAGAGGAGATGGAGCGAACGTTCAGTGCAAAGGTGAGTTTGTAAAAGGTGACAGTAAAACAAAGCTGAAGTTCTCTGCACCTTGACATAATTAAGGTCACACTGGCATAGACAGCTGACTGATGGAGCCCCTGCATTCACTGCAGAGCTTCTTGGCATAAATTGTTATGGAATTTCAAAGCAGTGTCAAATTTGACAGTAGGATTTCTGCAAACATTTGATCCCAAACAAAACTGGTTCAAGCATAAATACAGGGAGTGATTAGGAAAAGCTGATCTTATTTCAGACTTCTGACAGATTCGGGACCAAGGTGCGTTACGTTTGTATTAAGCAATTTCAGTCTTGAATAAAAGCTAACTTTTCCTACACACCAACTGGCATGCCATCTCAGGGAATTCCTTTGGATTCTTGTGTTTCTGTTTCCACTGAAAATTCTGTAAGTGCTTCTTGTAGGAGCACTTTATCCTTTCTTGGGACATCTCAAGATTGAGCTATTTTTAGAGCAATTCAATGCTGCTGGTAATGATGCAGGAACTCTTCAATAATAGACCTTTTGGGGAAGAGTGATAATAGTTTGATTTGTACACCCAATATCCTGCAGCCCTATGCTTTGACAAGCAGCTTCTAAACATATTCTCCATTGGTCTTCTGGAGAATCAATTTACTTAATATCTAGACAATGTCCTTATACATCACTAACTGAAATATCCTAATCCTGCAGTTTTCACTACCTGATTATTGCTGACTTTTTCTGACATAAATGTCAAATTTATGTAAACCTCACTGGAAAGCAATACAGAACTTTCTGACCTGGACTTTACTGGTATCTACACACTTCAGTAAAACGTAACTATTTCCAGGGGTAACAGGTGAAAATTATTTGGTTTTCCTTCCTTATTTGTAATACATGGTAATATGCAACTCATGACTAACAGTGACTTACCCACAGATGGAGAATGCCCAGCTAACTGCAGCAAGAAATAGTGAGTTTGCCAATGCTGCTCGGGAGGAGCTGATGGAAACACAGAAGAGAGTTGATACTCTGGTATCTCAAGTTAATCAATATCAAACCCAGGTGCTGTCTTTATTTGTATAACCTTATAATTATTTTAATTTACTCTCAATTCAAAATATTGGCCTCTTCTCTCTAATCTTCAATTATGACTTGACTTTTTTTTTTCCTCATCCCCTTAATTTTAGAATGTTGCTTTGGAGAGCAGAATAAAGGAGTTACAGAACTTGCTGGACTATGATCGTGATCTCCATCGAAGGCGTATGGCTGAAAAGGAAGAAGAAATGGCACAAGCTCAGAAGCAGGCACAAGCACAGCTGGAAGAGTATGAGCATCTCTTAGATGTGAAACTGGCTCTAGATTTGGAAATAAATGCGTACAGAAAGATGCTGGAAGGAGAGGAACAGAGGTAGGCTATGACGAGATCTTCATTATGAGAACTTGCTTCATCCAAGACCTCTACACTGTTTGTCCTTCAGAATGTGGAGGAGACAAATAAACATTAAGCACGTCATTGGTGCAGTAATTCACTTACTGAAGCATAATCTTCTGTAACTGGTGTTTATGTCCCACATCTACCACATGGTATAGTAAGATGAAGTAACTTCATAAACCCAGCTAATAAAATGCAGAGGTCCATTAAACATTCCTGAACTCTCTCAAAGTTTTGTGCTGCATCTTAGAGGTCTATCAAAGAGCACTCAAGTTCCATGAATGAAGCTGGGAACTTGGATCAACTCCTGTCCATGCAGACATGGTATCTTATATGTGTTGTGAGAACATGAACTCTCAATATGTGCTAAGAAGGGTCAAAAACCTAAAATGACTTGCACTGAAGACTGCATCTGTCGATACTTTAAGTGACTATTTAGTGCAGTTGTCAATCTTCTCTTATCAATATAAGCTTGCTCTGAACTCTAGGGCTGTCTTCCAAACTTAACAAGCCACTTAGCTACTCTTGCCAATAGGAGTAAAATTTTGTATTCAAGACCCCATGGAATGCTTGGATATAGGAAGCTGAAAGGCTTGGATATAATAGGAGCGTAGGTGTGAGAAGAAACAAAGCACATCAGGTATTCAGATGAATGTTATCTGACTCTCTTTTAGGCTAAAGCTGTCACCCAGTCCATCTTCCCACAGCCCGGCAACTCAAGCAGCAAGTCAGGGACGACGGTTCCTGCATGGGAAGAAGAGGAAAATCAAAGAAACCAAAAAGAGGGAGCACAGTGCTGCATTTAAGACTATTCAGCATGTTTCAGCTACTGGAAATATATCTATCGAAGAGATCGATGCAGATGGGAAATTTGTCAGGCTTAAAAACCACTCTGACGAGGTACTTTCATTTTCTAGTCTGCATTGCAGTGTGACTGCTTGGGGATGACTAGCTGAGTGACAGACTAGAGACTGACCTTTTGGTACTGCAGGTGTTCTGTTCCCAGGGCTGTCTGGGAGGTGCTTTTGGGTGGAGGTGCAGGGGGTTCTATTATACAGAAATCTAACACCTTCAGCTGTTTGTCATCAGATTCAGGCTAGCACTATCAGAAGTACTACTTACCCTTGATGAAATAAAGAGTGCTTTAGTAAATTGGATAAAGGTGGCTTCGTCTTAGTCAAAAATACTTAAAACAGCTAAAAGGTTGAATAGAGTGGTGATATCTAATCCATGCAGAGAGTTTATTTGGCCAATTAGCTAATTATTTGACTAGTTCAGTTTGCAAATCCGGCACTATTAGAATTTATCATCAGGACTTCAAAACATGTGGCTTGTAGTTTAGCCATTTCAGCCTGAAATACACAGTGACCCGTGAAGTTTTAAGGTAGTTTTTATGTATGTGTGTGTGTGTATATCTATATATGTAGTTGGTAGGTGGCCATGGCAAACTTCATTTATCAGAATCTCCCTGGTAAAGAGCATCATGACTGTTGCTGTCCGAGACGGAGATCGGCAAGGAACAACACTGATTCCAGTTTCAGACGAAAGAGGAATCTTTATTTAATTATATAAACGGGTTTTATATGTTAGTTCTCTGGAGTGGCACAAGGCCATTGGCCCCTTGACCCTCCAGCTCTTTACATTGATTGGTTAGTTACCACATGAAGGATTTCCCTGATTAGTATAGCGACAACTTGCACCTGGAAGATAGTTTACAGAAACTCCCAACTGCCTCTCAGCCAGTGTCTGTGAGAAAGTAAAGACTTTCTCATAGACAGAGGCAGAAAGCTGGAGAATCCCTCTGCAACTCGGCTTTTGGCATCCACACATGACCCCCCCTCTCATGGAAGGTAAGAATAGGTGTGGCTTAACTTGACTAAGATTAATCCTAAAGTATAGGGAGAAAACATCGGGAGGCTTTAATGGAAATGTGGCTGCTTCCTCAAAATTGTCAGAAACTTGTATGCTACCAGGAGGGGGATTAAAACCAGCCCACGAGTCTGGAAAGAACCGTGTGTTTGAATTATATGGTGTTGGTCTGTAACACTGAGAGAAATCTCTTGTCCCACAGGATCAACCTCTGCATGGCTGGGTGTTGAGACGACGTATTGGAAGTGTGGCAGATGTTACGTACAAGTTTCCTGCACGGTTCACTCTTCAGGCAGGCCAAGTAGTTACAGTAGGTATTGGGTTTGTAAAACTTCCTCAGAGCTCTGTTCTTATGTTAGATGTCAGTAGAGATTCCTGTAATATGGAAAATATCTAGACAGACACTGCAAGTGTCTAAAGAACTAAAGTTCTTATTTTATGTGGAGATGGATATGGGAAAAATCCTTGCAGCAACTTGATCTGAAATTAAATTTTCTTTAAAGCTTGGACTGAACTTGGATCATCCCAGACAGGAGTGTGCTCTAAAAGAATCATTGTATTCTAGTTTTTCCTTAGGGTTTCCCATACTCCTGTGACTTGATAAAAGTTGTGCAGAGACTTACACTGTTGCTAAAATCTTTAGCCTACTCCAGGTCAGCAATGCTGAGCTCATGATTTGTAGTACGAAGCTAAACATTAGCTCTAAAATCATACTCCAAGTACATGTACATGGTGACCAAAGAGCTGAACTCTACACTTGCTACTCCATACTGTGGAGGAGCTTCTTCAATAGATCTGTGAGTGACCCCAGGCGAGAGGCTCTTGCACACACAAATTGCTGCCCTGAGCACATCTGTGACTATGGCCTGGCTCCGTGACTCAAATGTTCTGTATGGCCAAGCAGGGCTACCTCTACATCGGGCAGAAGCTGTTAACAGCCTTTTCTGCACTGTTTTACAGTCTTCAGCTAGAGAACCTTTACCACCATTCTTGGTGGTCCTGAAAAGAACTAACTTGCCAGGGATTACAGTGGTTCAGTTTCTCCTACTGGGTGTCTTTGGAATTAAAATACTTAATAATTATATATACTAGACTGAATCGTAATCTAACTACAGAAAAAGAGTCTTCAGAAGCTCAGTCTAACTCTGTTGCAGATCTGGGGTGCAGCTGCTGGTGTAAGCCCAGGTCCTAGTGATCTGGTCTGGAAGTCTCAGAAGTCTTGGGGAACTGGGGATAATATTGGTGTTACACTCATCACAGATGATGGTGAGGTAAGTGAAATAATAAAAAGCTTCTCCTGTCCTCATGCTAAACTTGTTTGTGCTTAATTCCTGAGGGGTCTTGGTGGCAATTCAATTTTATTCTAGGAACTCGCAGAGAGGAAGATAATGCTTGTACCCAGAGGAGAAGAAAGTGAGCAAGATGATGATTATGAAGAAATAACTGGAAGTGAAGCAGAGTTTGCACCTCAGGTAAGCTGCCTGAAGTTTAAATACATGCTATCAGCAGAGTCATTCAATGGCCATTTCTTTTCCTTACTAAATGAAAATACTTCTTCAAGTACTATTCATATCCCGCAACTCTTAATGTTTTTCTCGATGTCAGACCAAAAGAAGAAGAAAAAAGAAATGTTGTTTGGTTTCATGATAGTGGTTCCTGTGAGCATCCTTAAGCAGGTGAGATGGTGAGATTTGTGCTTGTCACCTTGTAGAAAACTTGCTTCATCAGTAGTGCTGCAGTCTCTTGTCCCACATAGGATGTAGCTTGCATGGCTTTGCATCAGAACTGCAACTGAAGTTTTGCTTATTCTCTGGTTGAGTATGATCAGTAGCATTCATTATTTGATATCTTATTACTGACATGCTGAAAATTACCACCTTTAATGTCTGTTTCTTCTAAATAGCTGACTATGAATTAACTTGAAAGCTCTTATCCCAAGAACAGAATGCAAACACTACTTCTGTGGGATGAAGTGACTTACTTGACACTCCAGTGTCCCTGGCTTGCTCTTAAGATGACTTCAGTGTGAATTTAAAGTCAATATACTTACAAAATTTTGGCTACAACCTTGCATCCTGTGCAAGACACTCCAGCCCCTTCAAATGGCTTTTGACTGACCATAAGTCTGAACTGATGCATTTTGGATGCTCCTACTGTACTTTGATATACTATGAGCTATCTTCAATTGCTAAACCAACTAATATAAGGTTTTAAGTTGGTCATAACCAAACAATTATAGGCTGTACTTGACTCAAGTTGGTTTGTGTCTTGACCTGAAACAGTAGTATGGTACAAACTCCAGAGCCTGAGAGCAAGGGGATGCCTAGCTAAAAACTCTTCTTCCTGCTGACATGTTAAGCAACCACAGCTCTTCCTAAAACTGATCCTACACAGTTACATGGAGGAGTTGCATCTTACTGCACTAGGTTAAAGCTCCCACTACCATTTCCTAGGTGTTTTCATAATGTATCTGTCCAAAAACTTAAAAGTACCTTAGTACTGTCTTTCTGAAAAAATGTACCCTAACAGGCAGTTACTGCCTGCTGGTTTTTTTTTTGTTGTTTTTTTTTCTTCTTTCAAACAGAAAATCTGGGTAAATATCTGTTGCTACAATCCCATGCAGCTTAAAGGATGTTTCTCAGTCTCCTGACTTGCATGCACATTCTTGTAATATTTTCAGTCTCACTGAAGGATGGTGAGACCCCGTTAAAGAGGCTATTGAGATTTGTCTACAATGCTGTTCTGCCCTTTGGGCTCTCAGTGATACAAGCTTCTTTTCATATTCAGAGTAGGGCCTCTTCTCAAGGATGGCTTCTTTTTATTTTAAAAGGCATTTTTTTGAGTTCACTAATATGACTTGTTTGGTATTCAGTGATGGAAAGCAAAAGTAACTTTTTTCCTTACACTTCTAATCTGTTTTATCAGCAACTTTACAATACAGTTGTGTGCCATTTATGGTAAGAATCAATTCTAATACTTCCAATCAAATTTTAATGTCATTCCTGTTTGCTGAATTCCTAACAGACTTTTGACATCAGTTACCTATATGCTTCTGCTGCATTGGTAGTACTGAAATGGCTGCTTAGTAAACAAAAGTTAACTTGTTGAATGCAGTAAAAATAATGAGAAGAATGCATGCTGGGCTTTAAGGGAAGGCAGGGTTTCCATGCTTTTTTGCTTCTGCTTTTACCATCCTAACGAGGGCAGCATGTATCTGCATGCCACTTAGGTTCTGATGCTTGGGAACTGAGGTAGTGATGGGAAGTTTGATGGCCTTTCATTAAGGAAGGCACAGGCGCATGTGTTGCATGGAGTTAAAGACTTGTGCAGTACAGTTCATGTACTGCCTCTTGAAAATCTGCTTTGCTTTATTAATAAGTAACTAAATCTAAAAAGTGCTAAAAACCCTACCTGCACATATGAGGATCAAGCAGGTAACCAGCAAGAAATATTACATTTGTACACATGCTAATTAGCCTAATGTTTTCATGTTTTCTCTCTGCAGCAAAATGAAGATCCCAGCTGTTCTGTCATGTAATGTGGACAATCATCTGAAAACACCTCTCAGTCCCAGATGCCATAGACTGTACGTGTGTTGGTATCTTCTGTAATATCTGGAACTTGGAATTCACATATCCCATCTGATGTCTTTGTGAGAAGCATTGTCCATAACATGATGGAACTTCCTACCTTCTGATACTGGACCCTGGCCTTGGATTCACTGATAGAAAGAGCAGTAGAATACAAGCTCCATCTGAAGTTATTTTTATTATTACTTCTACACCAGGATCTGGTTTCTGTGACCTGCTGAAACAGAGGAGGGTACAGAGTTTACAGAGCTTCTAAACATGTGCCCAAGAAGGATGTTAAATACTTGACAACGAACCTGAGGCTGCCTCAGCTTTCTCAATATTCTGACATGGTGTTCCTCCAAAGGTAATTTCTCTTTCAAGCCTGAGTGGGAAACATGGGACCGATCATACCCTTGCACCTTGAGCAATTCTGAAGTAAAACATTATCCTGAAGAGTGATGAGTGTCTGAAATGTTTCCTGCTCAGATCCTGAAGCAGAAATACATAAAACTGGTCTAGATCATTTCCTAGAGTGAAACACTTAAGAATTAAAAGCAAGTTGTAAAAAATATTCCTGCCTGTTATTAAATGTACTGTTTCTATAGTCTAGCACCTGGAAATCCCTGTTTCAGTATTGTATATTCCTAGATACTGTATCACAGCAGAGCTGTGCCAGCCTTAACTTAGACAAATGTATCCTGTAAATGTGAAAAAGCATCTCATTCTGACAGAGCAGGTACTGTGACCAGTGCTGCTGGCACTGTTTGAATGGTCCCAACAACAGCTTTCTAAGGATCTAGAGAGAAAAATATGCTAAGTCAAAAATCAAAACTAGAAAGCACCAACTGTAGTGAAAAATGCATCAGAATTGCTGCTCTTGGAGCCCTTATGTGCTAAATCTCCATGCAGGCTGCAGCTGCCTGTATGTCCAACAGGACAGCTGGGGTAATACTGTTTCTGGGCCAGTGTGCAATTGTCCCTGTGCAGCTCTGTGCTCCATGGAAAGCCTGTCCTGTACCCTCAGGAGGGGACAGTCAGCCTCGGGGGCACTGCAGTCCCTCTGTCTCTCCACCAAACTGCTCCCCTGCTGCCCCTGGGGGAAAGGAAGGGCTCACATGAAGTGAACTTCCACCTAAGAGCAGGAGGGGAGGGCAGCAGCTGAGCCTGCAGATTTCTCTCAATGCTGGAACAGTGTTTTGACTGTCTTTTACCTTGCCAAAGTGTTCAGTTCCAAATTCAAGACCTGCTTTGTGTTAGGATGCAGGTGTTAAGGTGAGGCTTTCCTTATGCTCGCTTAAACTCTTAGATTATTTAAAAGTTCTAATATTGAGACATCAAGAGTACATGCTGGTTTAAGATTTGGATTTTAGCACATCCAAATTCTTCTTCCATCTCCAAACAATAGAAATAGCTGCTGCTCTAACTTTGCTGTATTTATCTTGATTTCTTAAACTTTTTTAACTATTAAAGATATTTTTCATGTATATAAAAGCAGTCTTGGATTTAAATATTTGCAGATTAAATAATAAAGGTCGATCTGTTCAATGCTTTCTCTTGAGTGGTTCAAAAGACTTTTAAGTAATAAAACTAGTGCCTTTAGGGACGGCAGAGTGAAGAAACCTTCAGAAACGCACTCTGCTCTCCTGTTTCTATTTATCACTTAGTTCAACCAGAGCTGAATTGCTATGAGCTTAAGAGGAATCTTCAGTCGACAGCTTGCCCATAAAATATTCAGCTCTCTTCTCATCAATTTGTCTTGTATGGAGAGCAGTTGGCAAAACACTACATGTTCCTCCAGGGCTGCTCACTTTGTTTGGTCACTACTACATGACTCAACCAAGCAGGGGATGGTAAACAGAAAAACAAAGTGATTCTATCTCCCTTTTAAGGCTTTTTTTGGTATATTTTTTGTTATCACATGTCTTTCCATCACTACCTGCTCTTCTCTTTCTCCTCCTTTCCATCCATTTCAACTAAGTATAAAAAATAGAAGTGTATTGACTTTTCATTTGTTTGTAGTAGGCACCAGTGCTACTCACCCATTTCTCTCACTGGAGTTCTATACAAACCCTATGGAACTAGGAGCAGTACGTACTAGTTCCAAGGAATATGTCTCTTTTCCTTCTGCTAGAAAAAAAGGTTAACAGCCATAAATGCTAAACAATCAATAGAGAAGAAACAAGATTATTAAAATTGCAGTGCAGAGGTGTCATAAAACTAATACTTCCTTTATTCATGCTTTTTTTTAATGTAGCATTGTTTTTGTCACTGAAAGCTGATATATTCAGCTAAAGTGGACTCCAGCTCAAACAAGTGCCAGGAACCATCAGTACAGATGCAGCAATCACTGTTCTTATCCCACAGAAATATTTATTCAGTTTGGTCAGTAAATTATAGGAATTTTCAATGCTGAGAACTTGTACTTAGTACAACATCATCTTAATATTGACAACAACCACTTTGCCTTTTGTCAACATACAATGCAAAAGATGTATTAACTTGTTCACAATAAATTACAGTGTGCTAGATGAAAAGAGCTCAATGACATCAGTAACTTAGGAACTGGTTACAGTTAGCTTCACTAACAGTATTTTTAAAAATGGTTTTCAATAGTAAAATCATTGCAGCCAAAGGTAAAAAAAACCCACATACAATAATAGCAAGGAAATGCATTTTTGGAGCAACAGTGAGCTACCAGTAAACACTTCATACAGTGATCTTCAAGGCACAAAGCAAAAAAACTGGGTATGGGTTTTTTTGCAGGTTGACAAATCAGGGAAGGTGAAATTTTTTTGAATATAAAATAAATACATTTTAAAAAGACGCATACAAAAGTCAGTAAGTCAGTCAAATAGCAAGGCTTTCACAGAATGCCACACTGACAGAACATTTGTGAATCCATTTCAGTCATGAAATCATGTTCACAGCTCGAATGACACAATCACTGAGGCAAGGGAACTATCACTTCAACATAATTAATGGGGAAGAAGCCAGACTCTCCCTTTAACATCCCCTCATACCAATTCTCATCAATCTGATTGGTCAAAGTTATGACGTCCCCTTCCTTAAACCCAAGCTCGCCTTCATTTTCTGGCTCAAAGTCATAGAGAGCTTGGCAGCAAGGCTGATCCATGTGCACTGAAGAACCTGCCCCAGTGACAGAAAAAACAACCACATTAATTGAGCTTCACAGCATCCCACCAACCACTAAGCACAAAACAAGGGGTCAAAAATGCAGCCCTGCTGTCATGTCAACAGCCACAGCTTTTCCATTGCTTTTACTCGTTAACATCTGGTGCTTCTACGTATAAAATACAAGATTAGTGATAATAAGTTTAAAACATAATTCTGTTTGTCCCTTAAGTTCAGATGCTACTCCTCCTTCATTCCTAGTTGCCTTTCCTTTCAAAAGGATGTTTATCTCAAACTGAGGGTTTGAGTAATCAGTTGTCAAAACCCATGTGCTCTCTCTGGAGCAGCTGCCAGAGGAACAGGAAGGGTTGAGGAAGTAGAAGAGTCAACAGGGGAAATGACAAGGAATCCTTTAAACAAATGGCACTGCAGCACATGGATACCTACCAGAGGGCAGGGGCTCCAGGTCTGTCCTACAAACACAGCCCTGCAGCCTGAGCCTGCCACCTGGATTTTCCCAGCACAGTGCCTTGGCAGGAGCCAGCTTTCCAGCCACTCCTGGGCTTCCAGGCTCACCTGAGCAGTGACAGCTCTGGGTTACTGCTTGCTGAGCTCATGTGCTCAAGCCCTTGGTTTTACACATCCTCCATCTGAACTAAGGCAAAGGCTATGGTGGTAACAAAGGCACCTGCCAAATTATTTTAGGGATGAAAACAGTTTTGTGATACAGTATCTGTCTGTTCTTGTGATTTGCCTTGTTTATCCTATAAAGATCTTAATTCCAAATCATTCTTAACTATTAAAAAAAAAAGTTAACCTTGTAAATGCAGTCACCCTTTTTAAAGATATTCTCATGGGGGAGTGTTAATTAGCTTGGACTTGTAGTACCAATATGTATGTAACATATTCATATTTATGAATAATTAGAATACATTTTATTAGAATAATTTATGTTCAAATTGTAAAGCTCAGCTCCGTGGTCAAGGACTAGCCCATGGTTCAACTGTAGTTCAGCCATAACAGACTTTTTAAAAACATATGTAATGTATCCAAGTAAGAGTCTTGTAATTTGAAATACATTTATAAATGAAGAATAGGAAAAAAAAGCCTTAATGCTGCTGCCTTGTAAAGAGGAATACCACACCTTGTAGCACAATGCTTCTAGAACACTAGAACTTATGTTAAATTATTCATGTTGTCTTATTGGGAACATTGCAGCAATACTCAAATATTCCAGTCTTGACTCGCCCAGCTGTCATTTTTTACTGGGTAAACCTGCATGCAACTGGTAATGCAATACAGATATAATAGCTAAAATGGCAGAAATGCATTTTAATCTGTTAATCACAGTATTGCATAGGAAACTTTAAGTAACTGTTCTGGCATTTTCTAGATGAAGGAATTAGGAGAAGTCTCTTAAGGAAACCAGCTAACAACTAGTGGTGCTCACTCAGTGAGAATAGACAGGTGAAAGCATCTTTTAAATTGACAATAATTCAATTGGGGGCAATATCTGGTGTCAAAACTGGAAAGTAAGAATTACTTTTCTCTTTAGTGGGTATATTTTACCCTTGATAGCAACAGAAGAGAGCTTTTATTTATAACAATGGAAGAGAAATGCCAACAAGAGATTCAGCAAACCTCCCCAGAGCAGCACTGTCACGATGCCAGACTCATCCTCTCCCTGTGGAAGGCTCGGGGTAGTGATAAAGTCGTACAAGAACCAACTAAATCAGAGCTACTCTAATACCCTGGTACAGGTGAAAGCTTGGTTGTCTTATATTTGCTGAAACACTCCAAGCAGAAAAAGAGATGATGAGCCAGTGGCCCAGCAGAAATGGACTGATCATGTTTAAAACCAAAAACGGACTGATTGTGTTTATAAATAGCTGAGTTATTTTCAGCCTTTGCCAAGGTAGAAGTGGTACCAGCTCTCTGGAGCTGTCAGCAGCAGAAGGCAGCGATCGGAATAATTGACAGAGTTCCTTGCCCTCACCAGCTGCTCCAACGGGGCTCGTTTGTTACTGCAAGCCAGGTAATTTCTGACAGGGAGGTACCTGATAGGAGATGGACCACATTTGGTTCATTTTAAGCTCCAAAGAACTGCAAAGAAACGTCTGGCAGCCTGGAAAGGTTTTTAAATAATGGTCACAGCCAGCACAACCGGTTTCACTCCAGGCTGCAGGATCAGTCAAAGTCTTCATTACAGTCAGGCAGCTGCTGCTACTGTAAAATCCAATGAGACAAAGCCTCCCTGACAAAGGTAAGGGGGCAGCACTGCCTGACAGTCTGCAACACACACTGCTTAACATCACAGAACTGCTGGCACCACTCCAGCCTTTTGCTGTCTATTAAATACTTGCACATATGTTGCAGAGGTTTCAGCTAAATAAATTGCACTCTTCTGTTTCTGCAAACAGGGTTTATGTTAATTTGCAACTCCATACGCACCTCCTTTATTTTTCTAGTTTACTTCCCTGCCGCAGTCAAAAAAGAACTGTCATTAACTTCCAGATGACTCAGATCTGGACAGCACAAAATGAGGGTAAGCAAGAAGCTGTCTGTGATTCCTGGAGTGTTACAGGATGGAACCAGAATGCCATTCAACAATGGTTTGCATTTTCTGTTTGTTTTCCCCAGAGGGAGGGAGTTGCTGCCTGTACCTGCATCTACTCTCCTATACCATGCTGTATACATCAGGTAGCAAGATTGTACTTTAAAAATCACAAACTGGAAGCTTGTTAAGATAATTAATCCCAGTCTCCCTCATAGCTGAAGTGAGTAAACACTTAGATGCTTGTGTTAAATTCCAGCATGTGGCAACCAGATCCATATATTTCATACCACAGTCAAACCTGACAAACAAACTGAGTGAAAGGCATGATGTAATACAGCAATTAAACAGTTCTAAAATGAACCAGATGATACTCACAGCTGCAGCTCATTAATGAGGATAACAATGAATTAGAACTAGAGATTTTTTTTATCTGCATTTACTTGAAGCAGCCAAATAACTCCCAACAACATAAAAATTAGGTTTATGTGAATCTAGCCCTGCAAATGTGTGCAAGTCATAAGTAGTAAATAATCCTCACATGTTAGAGACCATACAAAGGAAAATACTATTTCTGCTCCAAGAAGCTGATACTTGACTTGAAAAACTATTGTGAAACATGGGAAGAGTCATTTCCATGCTCAGAACTGTCCCATGGCAGTTGTGCTGAATGTGCCACACCTTGCTTTGAACTGTCCTGCAGATCCCCATGGGTGTGCTGGATACCAAGACACTACTTACCTTGAGGGACAGTATCAGAGAAATTAAAGATCTTTATTTTGATAGGGTCAGTATGGAAGCAGGGAAAATGAAGCATGAAAGCATTTTTTTGTGTAGGATGGGGAGGTCAGTTTTCTAAACAAAAAGAAGGTGATTATAATGCTGCTATCTCCCCATCTCATGGAGACTTCAAGACATTTAGCAGTTTTGCTTAGAACTGCCTGGTTCTCATTTCTAAAACACAGACCATAAAAAAATCTAATCTGTTTCATGATTCTGATTTTAAAAAGGGACAGAAAGGTTTTCCCATTTATGAGCAGGGCATATTGAGCTCACTGCAGTTCACAGAAATCCATATGGACAATGTTTGAGTAGGAATAGGAAAACAAAAGAGAATGAACAGTGATTTCAGTGACACTTTGTACCTGCTGGGGAGGTAAGCACAGCATCCACAGCTTCTTCAGGAGGAAAAAAACAGGATACATAGTCTAATGTTATTAGCAACGCTTAAGTATGGCAACAATTATTACATATATCCTATTTCTCCTTTTCATCTCTTTAATGGTGGTTTTATTTTTTTTCCATTCTGACAGCACTAAGAGAGTGAAGCAGTGACAACCCCCCATTCAGTGATATGCAAACAGTTGGTGCAACAGTCCATGAGTGGAGTCAGAGAATGGAAGTGCCTCACTCCTTCCCCATCTTAGTGACCAGTGGTCATTTCTTTTTCAGTTTTCACTGACTTTCAGCTCATTAAAACTGAGATTTTTCTTTAAATAAGTGGGCTGGAAGCAACCTTGAGAAGTCATCATGTGTCTTTCTCCCAAAGGCAGGATTGATTATCCTTAAAGGACATCTTGGAACAACTGCTGGATGGCAATGATAAACCACTGTAATGTGGTTTGACACACTAGTTTATATAAAAATGATGAATCTGAATCTCCTTTCTCCACTGCACATGCAAAACAGGAAAAAAAAAGGCCTATATAACTTGATAAGTAGCTGATAGGGCCAAGAAATTTTATGGTAATTTTTCATAAAGTTGCTATGTTTTTGCTACTTTCATCCAGATGTGCAGTGAAAATACCCAGGAAGTTACTGATCACTGCAAACATCTCCAGTGCTTTGGATGAAATGTGTCCTTGTGTCACAAGTCTTAGGAACCACTGGTGTGACCTGAGAGAATGTGCAGAGGGGGTTGTCTCCCTCCATCCCACTTTTGACAGCAACACAAAAACCCATCTTAGCATTCAGGCAGCATGAGGAGCTTCAAACAAATCAAGGAATCAGATCTCACTGGGTGGATTTGGATTTGTGCTGCCAAACTGCTGCAAAGCCCCTTCAGTGTGGATTGTATAATGGTTTCCTCTTGTAGCACAGTGCAAGAAAACTAAAGAGACATAAGAAGGAGCATGAAGTTACAGCTCCAAGCTTTATTCTTTCACTTTTAGTTCTCTCATTTCTCTCCCAACAACCTTTAAAAAGAAACAAGACTGGAGGGAAGAAGAAATTGGAGAGTTAGGAAAAAAAAAACCAACAAACTTTCAGGAAAAGATCCTAGATACCATGCCAAGTACAGAAGGGAACCTTTGGCTCACTACTTCTCTTCATTTTCCTTCCAAATAACGTTTATGGCAAAATCTCAGGCTTTTTCACTCTTTTCTTTGCATATTGTCATTTGGGTTTTGTTTGGGGTTTTTGTTTGTTTGAGAGTTTTATTGGTTTGGTTTTTAAACTGGGCTCATCTCATCGTACAATGTAGTCATTAAGGAGATAGGGCAAAATAATTTTATTATGAGATGAGGAAAAGCTATTTCAATGAGTAGGGTAACCTTACTGATTATTACTATTCACACAACTTTCAAAAGTTCACTTTTTTTTTTGTGAAATCAGGGCCTAATCAAAGGAAAGGGTCCTAAGCCCACACCAACAGGTACCTAAGTACTTCAGTTCATTAATGCACACACTTCGGTGCATGACTTAGGAGACAGTGAAGTTAAAAGATGTTAAAATCAGTAAGGTTGGGAATCATCTCTCTGAATTTTACACAGCTAATATTTGAGATCCTGCACAGATCATTTATGCTCTCAGACTGTGGAGAAAAATTAGCACCTGGAAATACTCCAGACTGTGATCGAACACACCCACTGTAGGCATCTGCCTTTGCAAGAAATGAACTGTCTTCTGCAAGTGCCTCTCCCTCTCTCTCCTCCTACCCTCTGTGGCAATTCAGAGACCTAAAAGACCAAGGAGAATGCCACACCTAAACTTCAGATGGGTGAGAGTCTGTTGAGAGGAACCCTGCTTCACAATTCTATTTTGAAATCTGGGAAACAATCTGGAGTCAGATGCACAGATAGTGATGCCTGATGGATCCACTGTTCTCATGGTACAAGAAATACCTCAAGCAACAATCTGGCAAAAATCTAGAGACACATTCATTCTGTGGTGACAGACTCACCTGATGATTTTATGGAAGAACTATAGGCAATCCCATTGTGCTGCTGATTATCACCAATTTCCAGAGTTGTAGTTATTACAGGCTTTGGCTTAAATTCAC
Source organism: Edolisoma coerulescens (assembly GCA_013397115.1). Classification (NCBI taxonomy): domain Eukaryota; kingdom Metazoa; phylum Chordata; class Aves; order Passeriformes; family Campephagidae; genus Edolisoma; species Edolisoma coerulescens. Next base: position 1,342,830 of record VWZW01002154.1, read on the forward strand.
GCTTAGGCCGACTAGATGCTACATTTATTCTGTAACACAGAGAAGAGCAGCAAGAGATTTACTTAGGAAGAAAGAAGGAAGAAATACTTACAGAACTTAAGCTCAGGTTAAGTGCTTTGCTGTCAGAAAAGTGGAGTAAGAAAATCTTCTGCTGGTTTTGGTTCTAGGTTTCTTTTGGTTGGTTTGTGTTTTGGTTTTATGGCATTGCTTTTTTTGGTTGGTTGGTTGGTTTGGGGGTTTTTTTGGGGGGGAGTGTGTGTTTTTACTAAAAGCTGCTCAATTCTCGTGCAAGTCCCTAATTTATTTAGGACTTTGGTCCTGCTGACAGAGGCATAAACCTTAATAGCCTGAGTTTGAGAAGTGATGAGCCCTCACAGCTGCCACTGAGTTCAGCACAAGCTGCAGGAATGAGCTCTCTGGAAAGCTCAACTGCAAATGACATATGGAGAAACACATCCAGGACAGAGGCCCAGGGACTTCATCTCCCACAGGGCCTCTTTATCAGGGAAAATGGGAAACAACCATTTAGCCAGCAAAACTGTCTAGTACCTCTCGCTGTGTGTGCCCCAGCTGAGAGCTCCTTGTCCCCCTGGCCCCTCCAGGCGGGATGGCACAGGGTGCCTGCAGACACAGCTGCCCTCCTGCCCACGCTCACAGCCCCCATGGCCACCCTGAGCTGAAAGCCCCAAGCAGTTTTCTTAACTCTGCCTACACCACAGTGACACTCAGGTCTCTGGTTCTCCAAGTGACACGTTAATGACAGCAGCATTTCTCCTTTCTCAGGATCACACAAAGTACCTGGGCCTTTCATATGTGTGTTACAGCACAGCTCTGTTCCTGGCCAGCTGGCTGGTTCCTTACAGTGCTGTGGAATTTTGTTATACCCCTTTATCTCAATAAAAACAGGCCAACTTCCAAGCAAAGCCTCCAAAACACAACTCAAAGTATGCAAGTTGGAATAAACCTCCAAACAAAGGGAGGCTGTCCTCATTAACCTCCACAGACGGGAGAGACTCTGCACACACTCAGAGCTCCCTGGGCAGATCCTGTGTTACATTAAAGTCTCCCAGCACAGCAAGAAGCTGCCAGGTGGCAGGGGTTTAAAGCCATGGGGCTCAGTCTGGCACAGAGCACAGCAAACGTGCATCTGGGAGGGGGTGCTACAGGATCTCTTGCTTCAGTGACTTCCCAACGCTGTGAACCTCGGCTGCAAAAGAGGTTCAGCATTTTCTGAGGGGTTCTGTCTCACCGGTTTTGCAGCTTGCTCTGCAGGTCCTCCAAAATTTCTGTGGATTGTTTATGGTAATCTAGTGCTGCTTCTACAAACACAGCCAACTGGCTGACTTGTTCTACCTGAAAGACAGAGAGGAAAATAGTTTTGAGGGCACTGCAGTAATTCAGCTGAAGGATAAACAAACAGATCATTTAAAACAGACCTGGTATCTCAAAAGACCACAGTACCGTGTAGAGTTATTGGAAAAGAGCACATGTGATTCTATCAAAGAAACTGCCAGTTGGAAACTGAACAAAACTGAGGTGTAACTTCTAGTTCACTAACTCAGGGCAGGGTCCTTGAGTCATTTCCTTTCACAATGTGCAAATCCCTTCTGCTTTCAACTTCCAAGCCAGCTGTCTGTCAACACCCAAGCCCAAAACATATAATAGGACATGACCCCTTAGCAGGTGAAAGTGGAGCTTTTCTGATCAATGCTGGAAGAAATTACACTGTGACAGCTCTTGTGACTCAGACCCATTACTGTTTATTATCAATGTTTACAAATTACAGTTCTGAAATGATCTGGACTTACCTCACTAGATGGCAGCATTTATAAACTGATAAATGAAACATGATTTGTCTACTTGGATTTAAAAATGTGTTAGCCAATCATTCAGAAATATGAACGATGAGGAAAGGGAGAATGTGAAGGAGATGGAAAAAACAAAATATTTTTATTCATGAGGTAACAAATAATCTCATTCCCCTAACACAAGCTGAAAAGTTCAAGCTGTATGGGGTATGGAGAAGTAACAGATATTTGTCTTCTTTAAGACAACATTAAGAAGACAGATCCCAAGAAGTCTGACCTCTTTCCATTCCATAATGATGTCTTCAGACATTGGATCATAAGAAAGTATCTGAATAAACTTTCTACAAATGTTTTATGGACCCATGGCAATTTTGTGTTATACTTTGTCTGCTTTTACTCAGTTAAAAAGATCATTAAAAATTCTGCCAGGACTCCAAGAGAGCCAAACACTGTCACATAGCACAAAGAAATGAAATGCACAGAACCAAACCAACAGCTGATACAATTCCATCACAGTCAGAAGAGAGTAATATAAACAGCTGAGGACAACACACAACGTGCCTGGGACTTGGATTGGTGGTCAGAGAAAATGGATAAAGGACTGTCCAAACAAGCCAACTAAGAGCCAGGAGAAATATGGAGTTGTGGATTAGGAGAAGAGAGAGAAAGAGAGACTGGGAAAGAGCCAGAGAAACTTGAGGGACTAAAAGCTACTTAGGAAGATGAACCTGGGACTGGCTGGGTGGGAATGCAGGAAGATGGATCTGATAAGAAGTGCATGCAACAGTGTCGATGTGGGAGGTCTGGAACGGGCTGTGCAAAAACCTGAGAAAGATGGGGATCAGGATTGAGCCTGGGAAAGGCACCTGGCAAGATGGCTGGGAACCAGAGCTCAGAGAACACACTTCAGGGCAAGGAGACCAAGAGATGGAGACACTTGGGGAACTGGAAAGGATCAGAAGGAGGTGATTGCAGTTAAGATCTCTGCAAACACAGTGAGACCATTTGGGGTTAGACAACAAGGCTGTAATGAGAAGTTTCGGGAGGACAGACAGACTGGGTCAGCATGAAAATGGAAGGGAAAGAGCACAGAGTCTTCTTTAAACAGAAACAATAAGAATTGGGTATGGAAAAAACTTCAGAGGGATATTCAGTTCACCCCCTCCCAAAGGCTGAATTAGTTATACTAGAATGCATAACTCATCTGTTTTCTAGTGGCTGAGCTAAACCAGTTGAATCCCTGCACTGTTTTATCTTTCACTAATGATAAACAGTACCTGAAACATTTCTCAGCTGCTTATGCAAGGCAGAATTATAAAACACACATCCACTGCAACCAGGCAACTGGTAGAGCCTACAGTGGAACAGTGCTGAAATTGTTGATAGGGGCATGTTCCAGCTTTTGCTGCCCTCATTACCTTGCCCTGGTAGAACAGCAAGAGGCTTAACTGCCTTACACTGTACACTGCTGTAACAAACGTGTCCCACTTACAAACAGCTCAGGAGCTGCAGGCTGGTTTAAACTGGGTGTTTAAAGTTCAAAAAAGTTTAAAAAGTTTAAAAAGAGGGAGAAGTTGCTTGCAGTTAAATATTCCCACTTCACAGCTCCTCCCTGTTGCAGTTTGCTCACAGAAGACAGCACACTTCTTACTTTAGAAGTGTGTTTGCTGTGATGCTGCACCTACAGGAGAGGAGAAAGCTTTGGAATAGGCTCAAATAGGTCCAGTTCTCTTTTTCTATAATTCCATGATTACTCAGGAGAAAGCACATCCTGCTATTCCTCTGTGTGTGGACAGAAGAGGGGATTATCCTGAATGGCCACAGCTGCTCCTTATTTAGACATGATTTCATGATGGACTTGGACTCTGAGCCAAAGTCCACATACCTGAGCCCAAGCCACAAACTCCTCTATGGACTTTGCAGAGCCAAAGAGTAATAGTAATGATTTTCAGAGGTAAAATCATTCAGAGACTCCATATCAGCAGCAAAGTTTTGACTATAAGTGAGCTAAAATTCAGAAAGCACAGAGGGCACATGCCCTTGCTTATACTTTCAGCAGCAGGCCTTGACTATTCCAATTTCCCGACCTTCACCCACTCACTGACCAAACTGCATTTTACTCTCAGCTAGTCCTACCTGAGGCCTCTGTGGCCATCTTGTCTGAGTCACTGTAACTCCAGAAGAAATTCCTGAGTTCTTGAGTTCTCTCATTCCCTGCTGTGCATTATGTTCTTCTCTGACAGGGGATTTAAAAGCAGGAAGAGGCAGAGTTTCCGCTTTCAGACCTCACCTCCTGAGAAGGATGGGACTGGCTTTAACCAACCCCAATCATTTGCCCCTCCAGAATGTATTGCAGCAAACAAAGATGCAGCACTGACTTACATCGTTTTCTAAGAAATTGAACATGCTTCTTTCGGCCAGCTCCTTTGACTCTTCAAATTTTTCTACAGCTTGTTTAACTTCTTCATCCGGTATCTTTCCAAAACGCTTCTTTTTATAATCATAATCCAAGCGGCGTCCTTCCAGTTTCTTCAAGTGGTGCTAAAAGGGACAGAACATTGATGAGAAGGACCAAAGGGGACATGCCCAAACAAACACATTTTTGTGTGATTTAAGGAAATGTGATTTAAGGAAATACCAGTGATGGATGCAAATACATGCAGATCTAAAGAAATACAAGGCTCAGAGATTTGTGCAGTCCATCCCTTTGACCCAAGGCAGCACCAAGTAAGTGTAGGGCCACACACATGAATGACATTTTAAATAAAGAGCCCTTTGGTAGCACTTGGGGTACTGGCTACCTTGATTTGCCAATCTTAGACATCCACCTCATGCACTTCACTAGATGTGCAACAGTTCAGACTCTCTGAGCTGTTGAGAGAAGCAGGATCCAACCTAAGTATTTGTGTGTCACCATATTCTACATGTAATTCAATTTTATGTCTTGAATTATCTGCAATATGACAGCTAAAAGGTAAAGGGTTATATTCCCCTCATAAAGCACTGCTCCAAAAAATCTTGTACTCTTGCTGTCCTTGTCAGGTATCGACACTTCTATCTGATACAACTACACAAGCTTTTCTGATGCCAAAAATCATGGGACTGACAGACTCACAGAATGGACTCAAAGTGACAGTACAAAATGCTCCTTAAAGCTGACATCAAACAATTTCCTTTCAGCAGTTCAGAAGAACACAACTGAAAACATCTATGCATCAAAGGAGACAGCTACAGACATTATTGCTATCTTTTTGCTATGCTTTCCACATTCATTTATGTGCAAACAAATAAAATAACTTTGATTTCTGCATTTCATCAGGGTTTTAACTTGCTTATTACCCAAATCCATTGGAATCAACAGACTCAGACAAAGACTGCCTGGCTTGCTTTGAATTGTCACACTGTAAACAAAAACACTGAAAAACTTAACTCTAAAGGTTAAAAATGTGTTCCTTACTGTCCTATATTTTTCCTATAGTGGCATATGGCACTTCAACATTTTCTGACACTATTCAGATCATTCTGTGTTTGCCCTGAGAAGCCTTTTTTAACAGTTATATTCATTCTCCATTATAAACAGCTTTAGGCTGACAGAGATGATAGGATAATCACTAGCAGTAAATCACAGCCCACTCACATGTTCATAAGCATTAATAAAAATGTTCATTAAAATAAAACAGCAGAAAAATAAAGAATATAATTCTCTTCGCTATCCTTGTACTGACTGTAGAAGCAATATAGCAAATTGAATAAGTCAGACAAGGGAGAAATAGCCAGGCATTGACTCTAAGCAGATTTTGTCACTGTTTTGCTAGAGAGAAAATCTATTACAACAAAATTTATTTACCCTATTGCTTTCAAGAAAAATATCTCAGGGAATTAGAGTTTCATTTGACTCTGATTATTGGTAAGTGAAGCTTTACCCTGGAAAACTTACCCCAATCTCTTTTAAATCTTTGTCCTGCAGTAACTGTAGAGGATCAATAAAGTTTTGTTTGACATTAATATCAAGAGAGTCCTTCACTTCTGCCATTTGCTTCATGCTCTCACCAGCATCCAGTAGTGCAAGTCCTGTGGTAAAGAATAGGCTCTTATATATCAAGATATGTAAAAGCAGAAAATTTGTCTTTTAAAACAGCCATTTCAAATAGGTATCTTTGTATCTGCTGCAGTCCCTTGAAGAATAAAAAAGAAAATAATGCAAGTTATGCTTGTTCCCTATAGAAAACTAGAACTAGAAAATTTTTGTTCTGAATTACAATACAGGTTTTTTTCCCTTGACAGATATCAGGGGGGAAAAATTGTTCTCCCTGCTGTATTTGCATAGGTATTATTAAAAAAAAACCATCCAGTGTTACTGTTTATTTCTTTCTACAAGAATTATTTCCTTTAGCTTGCTTCTCAATTTAAGTATAACCATTTTTATATAAAGGTTAAAAGAAATAAACTACATTTAAGAATCACCCTAAATTACTTAGGTTTGGCAACTTGGAAACTAAAATGGTTAATAACAGGGATGATCAGACAGGCTCAGTGAAAGTGTTATCAAACCCACCTGCAACAGAGGTGGGCAAATGTGCAGGAGCACAATCCTGGTCCTGAGCTGTATCAATCATCCCCTGATCCCTGCACTTAACCTTCCCTCTTACCTGCAGTGGCCAACTACACAGGTTATGTCAGTGAGTAATATTTTGCAAAGAACTTTATGCTGAAATATTGGCAGAGGAGATGCACAAACTCACCAAACATAGAATCATCGCCCAGCTCTCTGCCATACCGTATCATGCAGTCTCCCAGGAGTCCCTCTGTCTGGGGGTAGCCTGTGGTTTTAACTTGTCCTCTGATCTTTGACATAGTGTTCAGCATTCCCAGCTTGGCTCTGTATGCTGAGAGGAACATAGAAAAAAGGAAAAAAAAAAAAAAGTGATAAATCCAGTTTTAAAACGAATTTACTTAAAGCAATAAATGATTTCACAAGCAAAGTCACGAAGCAAGGCACTAAGCTCGTCTCAGACTGGTAGTTTTTTTTATTCCCAACTGAAAAAGCATCATTTCTCCAGGCAAATATTCACCAACACTCACATTCCTTTGAATGGTCCTGCTTGGGAGCTCCTTGATTAGAAACACTGCAGAAAGCAAACGCAGAATAGATACAAGCACAGCCAAAGCCAACTTCCTGCTCGCTCTCCTCTTGCTTAGAACAACTTTGCAGAACTCCAGACAGAAACCTCATGATGATGACCTAATTAGCTTTTATTTACCTAGAATTAATTTCCAAGTAATAAAGCAATGTTCATTAAAATCCAGCACCTATTGGTCTTATCCTACCTGGATTTGGCTGAAGATACTCTGTGGATTTGGACAGAAGCTCTGTTACAGCTTTATTAGTAACATCAATTTTCTGAAAAAGAAAAGGAAGTCTACTATGAACATCAAAAAACACAGAGAAAGGCAAGGGCAATTTTAAAAAAGCACACAACAACTGTAAAAGCAGAAACTGGCAGTAACATTGTTTAATTTGCAACACAACTCACCAGTGGATAGCAAACATGTCAATTTCATGTAAATTTCTGAACATGGATTTAAACTAGAAAATATCATCTTTTCTCAGGAGAAAATCCAGCCCAAGTAGTTAGGTTTTTATCCTTAGTTTTATCAGATGCAAAGGCTTTGTGATATTTACAAAGCCTCACAAACACCGCAGACTTCTCTAAATTCCCCCATAGCCGGAGGAAGAAGGTTCCTCCTGATGCTCTGCATCCTTCTTGGAGGAATTTCTCTTCACTGTCGAGAGGTGTCAGTGGAACCTGATCCTCTGCTCAAACAGCTTTTGGGGATGTCTCTTCTCCCTCAGCTGAGCTGAAGAGGCTCAAGGTTAAATTTGCATTTATCCTTTTATCTTTCTGTTTGGAAGCACATTGTAGGGTTTCCTCCCCCAGGTAAATCTACAATACCATTCAATCACTTAAAACATGAAATATCTTTGAATCTACAATAGCTTAATATTGAAAAACATAATGTGACTTTTCTTACCCTTTCCATCTCTTGAAATTCCTCATCTAACTTTGTTCCTTCTGCTCCGCTTATTTTTTCACTGAATAACTGTAAAAAGATAAATTTAACACACACAAAAAAAAGTATTATTATTTAATTACAGAATAAACATCTCTGAGAGTTACAGGAACTGGCTCCAGATCAGAAAATAGACAGCATCCATTTGAGGTAATTATGCAGGACAAGAGTAAACAGTCTTGGAAGTGAAGCACTCCCTTCAAGAGAGACAAGGATACCTGATACGAATTTAGAACAAGCAAACAAAAAATTATTTCTCATGCTTGAAGAGTTCATACTCTACAGGCATGAGCATTGCAGATTTCAGCACAGGGACCAGAGTCTGACTGCAGGTAAATCCAGAGTAATCTTTTCAAGTGTGTCTGTGCAGCTCTGTACTTCTGAGTACCCTCTGGCCCTGTGTGCCAGTGGGTTCAGGGATGTAACTCCCATTCCTACTGCTGGGAGTTGTGTGCAATTCTGTGGAAGGAACAGACTCGTGAAAAATGCTTCAGTGTGACTCACCTGTGAGACTGAGCACCTTTATGATCAAAACAAGGATGCCAGGTGTTCTTCAAAAACTCAAAGCACCAGTTTCAGACAGAAGATTTCAGTAAACCTTCTGAAAAAGGCTAAAAGTTACCCAGCTTTTGTGTGAAAGCTCCAGGCTGTCAGACCTGACTGTGGTCCTCAATGAGTAAATCATGGCCAGGAATAAGCCATGAGCAGAACTCAGCCATCTGCTTCTTGCAGTGCATGGTACCTGCACCGTGACAACATGAAAAGAAAGCCAGATCCTCACCCAGTGTGAAACAGCCTTTGAAAGCATCACTCCACTGTGACAGTGATTTAACACATGTTCAACAAACATTAAATTCCTTCAAAAATACCTAACATTCCTCTGTTTTAATTGACTTTTATCACTGAAACTGTAACAGCGCAGTGTGAAATCCAGGCCTAGCTCACTGAGTGCTGGTGTTCCCCAGACCTGTCCCCAATAAAGCGTTTTGTTTGTCCTCAGCACTTTCTAAAAGGGAATTAATCTTGCTGAATTCGAGGGCCCTTGGGGACTTGCATAACCTGAAAATGGGTCAGGGCTCTCAGCAGTGCAATGGTTCCCTGTTCTCGGCCACTGCCTGCACGGCCCAGGTGAGGGGGGAGTGCACTGCCCTGCCAAAAGCCAGCAAGGAGCTGATGAAGCAGAGCTGGGAGCTCAGCAGTGGCTGACCTTGCATCAATATCACCGCTACCACACAGCCAGAGAACAGTCCTGCTTAAGGGAAAATGTGAGTTCAAAGAGAGACGTACAGCTAATTATTTCTGTTGGCTTTACAGCAGCAGCCACAATCTTCATGTTTAATATGCCAAGCAGCACACACACTTGTCAGGATCATTTCTCTTCCAGAGCACTGACAGAACGAGCACAAAAGCAGATAAAACAGATGGAGAAGCCCAAGTACCAGTGAGTTCCTGCAGGTCATCATCTCGCTGCTGTAAGACAGGACAGCAGAGAAGTGACCCGAGGTCACACACAGAGTGGGACACTGCCCTGCTCTCTGCAGGAATGTCTGAGGAGTCCTTGAGCAGATGGAGAAAGGTACATGACAAGGCTGCATGAAAAGCAGGAATTCCTATCAGGAATTCTGCAGCTCCTCTACAATAGCAGCTTCTGTCTCCTTTCTGTACACTGTTAATTCCAAAAATAATCAATGCCATTTTCCACAGCCTCATACATGTCGTCTTTCTCCAGCAGGCAAGGAAGAGATCTGTGGTTTCCCAAAACCTTCTCAAAGGCCGAGTGCAGTGGGGGAATTACCCTTCTCAGGCTCAAGTTGCAAAACCCACATTCAGTAGCAGCCCATAGCTGTCCCATTTTAACAGATAATCCATTTATATGACGGTGAAAAATAAACGTAATGAAGTAACGTGATTGCTTGACTGTGAAAGCATAATCAATAATAAAATTCTAAATCTATTTAACAGTGACTTGTGAATGCAAATCCACAGAGCCAGCCACAGGATCTGCAGATACTGTTTCATACAGACCCTGAAGACAAGCTAACACACACCTACAGCTGGGAAAAAAAGCACTGATCATAAGAAAAAGAATTTTGTTAACATGCTTTCCCAGTTCTATGCAAACATTAATGATACTGCAGCTCCTAGCCTAAGGACACACTTCTTCAATGGTATTTACTCTGAGCTCTAATGTCCTTTGAAAAATGAATCTCCATAAAGAATGATTCCTCAAAGTCTCTAAGTTGTCTGAGCTACTGGCAGTAAAAATTGGTATAAAGTTCTAATGGTTATAATTAAATTTTACACCTCTACAGTTTATTTCATATTGGTATAATTGGAAATAGCTGTACTAGTCTTGCATTTAGGAACAAAAAAGCTTTTGTTCTGATCATATTGAATTTAGGAGTTGTAAAACTAGCATCACCCTTCTCACAATTAAAAGTCACAGGATACCCAATTAATTATTGAAAATGGGTGCACAAAGGAAACAGCTGCTGAGTTTTAGTTCCCTGACTATTTGCTGGGCATCATTTACATACATTACATCAAGCTGCAAAATGCTTTGAACATAAATAGAAGACACCCAGCTGAGGGGCAATGTAATTACATGGCAATATCTATCAGGCTTTACGAGTCACCTAACCAAAGACAAAACTGCTGCCATCACACAAGGCATGCACTTCGAGGGAGCTTGGAATTTCTTGTACAGGGAGAATCCTTCAGCTCCAAATTCAAAACCTGGGCACCGTGGATTCAGCACCTTTTGACTAGACAGGGCCACAATTCATGGCTGTGAAAAAAACCAGTGCCCCCCAGGGGGGCCACCACTTCTTTACTATTCCACTGCAGGTCAGAAGCTAAAGCCTTTCATTAATCCTATTTCTGGTGAAGCTGAGTAGGTTTCCTCTGGATCAAAACTTACACCCAGAGAACAGCTCTGCAACAGGAAAGAGTTCTTCCTCTCAGGTGTTTGTACAACTCCCTCTATCACACTTGAAATATTAGAGTTAGTGGGGAGAAAGAAAAAAGCAAGGAAGTTAAATTATGAACATGAAAACACTTTCAGATCAGCCACTTGTATTATCACCTCTCATCTGAAGCCACACGACAGCAAACTACCTTCGACTGTAAAACTTGCATGCTGTATACAATAAAAGACCTTTTTGCCTGAAGAAACACCAGTTTGTACACAAATGTTGCTTGTTACTTCTTGCTAGATCCTACTGTTCTTTTGAATACTGAAAAATTAAATATGATGTTGTATTATAAACAATCTGAAAGTCTCTGGTGTGTATATGTAGAATTTTATATGAAGAAAAGTCTGGAATAGAACAAATAGGCTTTGAAAGAAACCCCTCCAGATATTATGATTTCTATTTTAGTTCTGTATATCCAGCTACAGTCCAAAATGCAATCTGCAATTTTGCTACAGTCTTAAAAGACTAAATATTTATCTGCTTAGGCATTTATATTCCAAGAAATTCTCTGAGAAAAGATTTTTCTATAAACCTAATATTGGGATTTTGTCCTTGTGGTAGTTCTTTGTTATTCTATTTGTTTTCAGAGAATATAATTTTCCTTTTTATGTTTTGTTCTGATGAAGCATTGCCCCAACCCTGGCGGTGTTCAAAACCTGGAGAAGGCCTTGAGTAACCTGGTCTTGTGGGAGGTGTCCCTGCCCATGGCAGGAGGGGTTGGGACGAGATGATCCTTAAGGTCCATTCCAGCCCCTGAGCATTCTATGATCCCATGAACACAGCACATGAGCTGTCCATACTTTAAAGTCAAATCTACGGCTCACCAAAACTCTAAACTAAAAAAAAGTCTCCTGATTTAAAATAAAAATACTGAAAAATTATGTTAAGAATATTAAGATGTATCCCTATTGCACAGGAATAGTACATTTCCCCATTGTTATATGGATTAGAACAAACAAGCTTCAGAAAAATGCCATATTTTACTCACATTTTGTACATCATATCCACTGAATTACAGTACTTTTTCATATTTCACTATGGAAGGTTACTGAATATAAGACTTAACTGCCAAAAATATCCCAGATCAACAGAGAGCTGATAAAACTCTCAAAACAATTACCCTATTTTATATATATATATATATATATATATCCACTGGGTATTTTATAATACAAGTCAATGGGATTCTTGCCAGCCAATACTTGCACACATGCTCTGTCCTTCTGTTTCACTTGTTTTGCCTTTCTTTTGCAACACTCATTAACTAGGATTGAACCATCACAGGTTTTTTGTTGTTATTCAGCTACTATTGAAAGAAGTGGCTGGCCAGCAAAACTCTCTTGTACATACCTGGCCAGGAAATCAGCCCGTGCTATTTAAAGGCTGAATGAAAGGTATCATATTCTATTAAAGACTTAAGAGCTTTTAATGACTCTTTACAAAGTTATAGCATTTATTTTGTTCTGAAGGACTATCTGCTGAAATTATCTGTTGAAACTTTAATGGGATAGAAAATTCCTACATTTGTCATAAATATGCACGCTGTCAAACCCATGAGGCAAAACCTAGATTTTTTTTTTTATTCTAACAAAAAAGCCAAGGCTGTGAAAAGATTTTAAATTTATTTCCTTCTCTCTCTAAAAAGGAAGCAAGCAATCAACTGGGAAAACGAATAGATTCATCCCAAAGTTAACACACAGAGAGCCAGGAAATAATGTAACTGTATGGCTCCATTTCCCATAGAAACAGAACTGGGCCAAACTGCACAAATGCATTAAATACATCTTAAATACAGTACTTAGTACAAAATCCTACATTCCAGCATGGTTAACACATAATAGTTATGCTTCTCTTAATAAATCATTAAAAGTTCCAGCGATTTCCCTGCAGCCATGTGAGGGTTTGATTTGGTTTAATGCAATGTGACAATACCAACAGCTTTCTCAAGAATCTTATTTAAGCCTATAACAAACAAAGGGAAGAATAAGGTGGCTGGCAAGGCAAAGTCAAATCTCCTTGCAGTGTTCAAGCTCCTGAGGGGAGGGAGAGATTTTCTTCTTTGTCCTCTTCCAGAATGCTCTATCAGATTAGAGACCAAGATTTCAGCCTCTTTTCTAGATCAAAAGTAGTTTAACCCCAAATATCTGTAATTCCCTGTTTTGTGCTTCCAAGTTCTACTACAATGTGATGCATATTACTTGTTTTTCTTCTTTCCTGATTGCTATATTTCACATAAATTGGTAACTCCCACACTCAAAAAGAAGGTTACTACTAGTTCATGTAGTGCAGACCAAGAACTTGTACCTACAACACAGCTCACCTAAAGTCTTGCATTGTAGTACACCTTTAAAGGACTACATGCTGGCAGAGCCAGCTGCACAGAGTTTGCCACCACGATAGAAAAATACTCTTTAAAAAAAAGAATAAAACATTCTGCTTTACTGACTAGGTGAATGGACAGGTAACAGGCACATCTGTGATTGACTTCTGGGGATTTTCTAAAGGTCTGGATGCTCAGAAGAAAAAGAAGTGCCCCACACCGAGAAACTAAACTAAGATGCACATTTTCAAATACAGATCTAAACAAAAGATTAAAGAAACACAGTACTCGGCCCTTGGGTACAAAATCATCTGCAAATGAAAATGGGTAATATACACCTAAATAGATATTTCCTCCTAAAATACCCCTTCAACAATAAAGAAAAAAACCAAACTATAAAAGTGTCCTGGTACTCGGACTTGTTCTTTTAATTACACTGACCCAGCTCATTCTATCCTAATGCTTTGGAGAAAATACAAATCCCTCATTTTAGAGGTTAAGCACTAAACGATGGCAGGAACTCTTGAGCCACCTCAATCCGTTGTGTTTTCAAAGAAAACAAAAATCCTCTTGCTCTGATGTACTTTAAAGAAATATTTGTTCTGCCCTCCAAAATCAATAGAGGGTCTCCTACAACGTGCAGATGTTTCAGTCACACAAATACAGAGCACTCTGGCTCACCACCAGCAAATCATTTCAGTTCATCCTCAGTAGGTGCTGAAGGGCTTTGCTGGATGAGGCCCCGAGTGCTCAGCACCTCGCAGTGCCAAGCTCAGAGGGGCACCACCTTCACATGAAGTATTTTGTAACTTTTTCTTCTACTAAACTTTCAGCTAACAGTGGCACAGACTTCCCCAAAGCACTTGGTAAAATGGTAGAAAAGATTTCTGACAACAGCAGAGGGAACTGGGTTGGTTTTTTTTGTTTTTTTTTTTTAAATTAACCAAGCAGCTGAATTGGGTCCTTCTGCTATTCAATCAAAATTATGGTGTGCAAGAAGCTGTGCCCTAGAAGTCAAATACTTGTTATTGCACCCGTGGCTGCACAAGTGCTATAAAATTGAACAATTTAACAATGCTTGTACACAGGTATTTCAGAAAGTGCAGCTTTCTTTTTTGGTAATAGTTCATACATTATAAAATGTAACAATATTTTGGAATTTATGTGAGACATGAACACATTAAAAATTATAATCATATTGAGGATACAAAACTCAAGCAGCATTCTGTCAGTACTCAAGGCAGAGTACATTTCTACAGAAATTCAAGGAAACAAAGAAGTATTGCATAAAATTGGATGATTCACCCATAATTCGTTACCTACCACAAGCAGCTGAACCAGAACTCCAGAAAATGACATCCATGGCCAGAGAATTCACATCCTAGTGTTTCACTGAAGATGTCTATTCTCAGATATTTAAAGTAGAAACATAAAGTAAGAACTGTAGGACATGCTTGTACTTCAAAGACATGACTATGCTCACACTATCAGCCTGCTTAGGGATTTCTGATGGACCCAAAAGCAAACCTTGTCCCACCAGCCAACAAAACTAAAATACCAAAAATATTACTATTTTGGTAAAATATGAAGGATTTTAAATACATGTAAAGAAATGTGTTACACTTAAAGACACACCAAGATACATATTAAAATATTTTTACATGTTTTCTAATGTGAAAAATTTCATACAACTTATGAAGCTGTCAGTCCCATCTCATGAGTCCCATCTCATTTTCCAGAGCCCAGTTTTTGGTAGGAAATTCCTTTACATAACAAAAAACCCCACCAAAACCCAGGCTATCTAAAGGACACCAGGAATCTCAAGGGCCTGTTTCCTGAGAAGCAAAACACACTTTTTCTACCAAGAGACCTCTGAATCATACAAATAAAGTTAAAGAAATGCATGAGAGTACTGCCAGAGTGTTTATATTCACAAAGAGCATTCCTATCTCACTAATATTTATGAGCCCTTTCCTTTATCACTTGTAACTTCTCAGGCAAACAGGAGCAACAAGATCACAGATTATTTTTAGGAAGACAGATGAACTGAGCTGCACAAGGATACACCAGCTGGAGAGAAATAGAAGAGAGAGGTGTTTTCAACGTGGCTTGCCAGGGAAGGGGGATCCAAGGGTGTCCCCAAGCACATCTTTCCCACACAGAGATGTTCTGTGAGCTGCCAGAGTAACACAAGGCTCAGCATCGAGCACGTCACCATTAAAGGGCCACGGGCAGATCTGTGCCACGCGTTATTATTCAGTCTCCTCTCCAACATGGAGCAAACTCTCCACAGCTGAGCATGGCCCAAAGTGTAGAGAAGCCCAGCCAGGCAATCAGCTGAGCCCTCTACAGTCAACCCTGCAGCCGCCAGCACCAACAGGAAGGGAGCCAGTCCATCGACACTCCCCATATGCTCCTGCAGAGAAAAATGCCCCTTTGCACAGGGAACATAAGGCCTGCAGCTCCCACGCAGAATCAATGAACAGCTGCAGCTGTGCAGCAGCAGCAGCACAGCTCTGGCAAAGGCTCAGAAGTGGCAGCCCAGTTCTACTCAGGAAGGGAGCTCCAATAGTGCAATCCATGTGTCCTGGGATTGAGAGAGCCCTCACAAGCACTGAGCAAGGACAGCACTCCCCACTGATGGAGGAGTTTCAGCAGGCAATCCAGATACACCTCTCACACAATCCAAGATGTCTTTCAGCAAAATCCCCTCACCAAGCCATCAGCCAGAGGTTCTGCTTTCCCACTGATTGTGTGAGACACTCATACCCAGGCAGTCAAGAACTTCTGCTGCTTTCTACCATTTAGTGTGAACTCTCCTAACTTAGCACAACTTCTATGAATAAAGACTGCTGAAGACACCTGGGTACATGACAATGAATTTAATCAACTTAACAGCCTTTGCTTGGGAAACCCCATCAAAGAAAAAGGAAAAGGCACAGAGCCCAAGAACATGACAAACGAGGTTACTGGTTGAGGAACGCGTCTTTTCTTGAGGAAGGACTTACACAATCCAAAAAAATACATGGAAAAACATAGTTTAGAGTGTTATTAGTTGAACAGCCTGATTTTACGTAGTCTAAACAAAAGATTCTGCCATGTGGGAGGATTATCACAACAGAAATTTTTCAAAAGAGAAGGGCAGACATTTTGACAAAAGTAATGAGGGCTTTACACAAAGCTCTGCCACACAGTGTCTGTGATGTGGGTGTTTGACCAGAGCTCTGAGCTCCCAGCGTCCTTGCAATTCTTTCTGCTGACAGGAACTCCGGGATGCATTAAATAGTTTTTGATTCCTGCTCTTTCAGGAGAAAGAAAGAAAAGAAAAAGGAAACAGACATGAGTATACTGAAGGTTTTGACAGATTGAAAAATTCCTGTGGATGTGCTTTAGAAACTCATCATCTCCCAAAAAAAGCAGCAAAAGATATAGTAACACCTCTTGCTCTCAGAAAAGGTCTACAATTGATTAGGTAAGATGAAGCACCTGGCATTAAACAACTAGGTAATCTGTAAAAACGGGCCAATACACCAGACATGGTCCTGCATTTTATGAAAGTCAATAATAACACCTACTGAAACATTATTTATTAATCAACTTGATATTTGCTGTATCTGTCTTAAAAAAAAATTTAATCTCCTTTCTTTGACAGCAATACTGAGAACTTACCCCATATGATTCCTGTGCTCTTCCTAGTGAATTTCTTGTATGCAATTTTTTGCCAGAATTAGGCAAAAAATTACACATGGCTTGGTTTGGGGTTGGTTTTTTTTATTATTAGTTTAGTAACAGAAACATCAGACATTGAATTCTAGCTCTGATATCGCTTGCAGTTGTTCTACAAGTAAGTCTACGCCAGCAAGAGAATTTTAAGTAGGGTCTGGAATGCTGGGCACTTGCTTAGTCAACACTCAAAATCCTGTACCCAGCTGATCTAGTCTGCACACAATCATGCAGCCTTTTAAATTAACCTTATTAACCAAATCCAGCCAAAGTATGTGTAAATATAGACTGTGTAATCTAGCCTTACAAAGAAGTCTGCACACTGACAAGGCTGCTGTCTCTTGCTCTAAGCACGCCCTTTGAAAGGTCTTAGCATATTTCAGAATATTTTATCCTCACCATGTAATGGACAGCTTCACCCTTTCTGTGACACTCCAAAGGTCTCGAGTGTCTCATTAAAAGCAAGCCTGTGCTACTTGTGCTGCTTTCCCACATGTCTGGATTCCGGACTTTTTGCTCTCAGCAAGAACTATTTTTTAGCCACTGCTATAGCTTTGGATGCTTCAGGAAACATGGGGAACAAATTCCTACAGGCTGAAACCACACATCCAAGCTCCTAATACAACATTAATGCTGGGGAGGAACTGAAAGACTAAATACTTGAATTTGGGTTAAGCTGAGTTGTCCTTGGCCACACAGTAAACAACTGCTAACTCTGAAATGAAAACGCCAGGGTCCCAGATCTCCACTCTTTGCTCTGAGGAATGCAGTCTTAAATAAAATATTCTGTCTATATTTCTGAGCAGGAAAAACATGGGAAAGTTATGTTTATGGGACACAAATTGTGAGTTGCACAATTTATTTATAACAGGAATGCAATTTATTTATTTATTGTGAGAATGTAATTTCAGATTTTGTAGCAAAAAAATTAAAAGATGAGTGTACAATCTATGCAAGAAAGATTTTACTGTACACAGTCTGTAGAAAAATGATAAGTGTTTATATCTATTTTCCATGTTAAAACAGATATGACTAGATGGTTCCAAGTTTTCAAATTTTGAGTGATAACACCTAACTTCTGAAAAATTATGTGTCAAATGACATTCTTTTCCATGCAGGTCAGAAGGACCAAAGATTAACAACTTTTCCCTTTGCTTCAACAAACACAAGCAGGTAATGAAAAACATTATTAAAACAAAAAAATATAGGAAAAGAAGATACAAGCATAGCAGTATTTGTGAAATAACTCAGTGGCTCAGCAGACTGGGATGGGATGCTATTTCCTATTGAATTTTATATGATTTTTCTTCAAAATAATAGAATTAATCAACAGCTTTTATACACATGCACATGTGCATGTACACACTCCCATATTCCCTCAAGTAAGCCAAGAGGTATTAGGGACCTGGAGGCTTTTGAACACCCCACCAAGTGCTCATCTAAATCTCTAGGCATGTAAATACTTCTTAAGAGTCTAACCCAAGAGACTCATCAGGGAAGCACACAGGACTCAACACTGCCAAGATGTGAGCTCTGTTTCATTTCAGATTCTAGTCATAAACAGCTGAGAGCAGCTAAACTACTACTACTACTGCATTACTATTACTTAATGTCTTCTTTTCAAGAAATATTTTGTCCTTGAGTTCCTTCTGGTGCAGGAGAGCAAAGGCTTCTGTTATTTACATTCAAAAATAACTGCCAGATAGACTGTGGGTATTTTCTTAATCAATCTATACATCCAATAGATCTATAATAGATCTATATTCTTCATCAATGTATAAATCCAGGTAACTCCTGTGCACGTTTGGACCCATCATTTCTTTGCAAACTACAGTGTGCATGGCAAGATCCACAGCACTGTAGCCTAATAGATTTCAAATGGTGTTAAGAATTCTGACAACCAGCAAATAATTTTTTCACAAAAATAAGGTAGATGCTTAAAAAGTACACAGAAACTTGAGCACTCTAGAAAGAAGGCAGACTTGCACAATGAAGCTCGGATTGATGGCTCCTGGCTTGGCAGCACTCTGTCAGTGCAAATGAAAAGATACACTTTTGCAAAGAAACACTGCATGATTATCTGCAAAGCAATGGCAATCCTACCTACCCAAAAGGCACAAGTAATAATATTAAATTATACACAGAAGTCCCAATTTTTACTGGGAAAAAAGTCCCATTTTTACTTCTTACATTTTTCCTTTTTTCTGCAATGAATGCACTGATTTCTTCCAGGAGTCCACTATATGCCTCGTTTTACTTCTCAAATCCCAGTCTTCTCCACTTGCAAAATTAGCCCAAGCTGGCACTTCTCTCACCTGTATGATCAGTGCCAGAGTTTGCAAAAATGAAGTTTTAAAGGAAACCATAGCAGAAATCACTGCTTTTGAAAGGGTAGCACATTTAATGCTCCATAATAACTTAATTCTGAGTCCTATTTCAAACACCAGCACTTTAAAATCCTGTATTTCATTTGCGAACCTATTTGAATTTAGCTCTATTTTCAAAGAGGTTTGCTGCAACTTCTCCTTTTAGCCTGAGGATCCCAGTTCCAGAGCCTCTGGTGAGAGGTGGCCCAGAGCTGTACCAACCATCACAGTTCAGACACTGGAGAAGAGGTGCAGGAATGGAACATGCCCCTGGCAAGAAGGGATGCAGCAATTCAGAGCAATCCCTAAGCAGCCACTACCAGCTGGGTTTGCAGGGTCCCAGTGACAATTTAAAGACTGCTGAAGCTCCTGTGCAAGGCTGAAGTACAAACACTGCTTGCCTTTCAGGGAGAGAGACAGCAAAACTGATGCTGCTCTGTCCCATCAAGGTTAAATCAATGCCACAGGCTCAAATCCCAGACAAAGCCTGCTCTTTGTTAGGGCATCATCATCTTTGAGACTGAGAAATAGAAGAGTTTGGCTCAGTGCTCAAAAACTGAAACAAGCAGGGAAAGGCAGAGCAAGGAGATCACTTTACCACTGACGCTGTATCACCCCCAGCCCTGTGCCAGGGGCAGTCAGCTCTGTTGGGGCACTGCCCTCCTGCCTCAGGTTTTGCTGGCAGTGCCCTGGGTGTGCTCAGCTCACCTCGCAGCACAGGACTGCAGCGCTGTCACTCTCGGACATCTCCTGAGTATTTCTACTAAGCTTTGTAAGTTTTCTCTCTCACAGAGACTTTAAGCCAGCCATGCATCCTGAGAAATATTGTTTTCTCCTCATTTACTAATCGCTGCTACCTTGGCTTTCTTTTTTTTCATTTTACTCTCTTTCCACTACCACTGCTTCCATTTAGTTTGTTTTTCTCTCAGTTGCCTCACCCCTCATTACCACTTACCCCTCTTTGCCTTACGTTTCTTCCAGTTTCCACTGTTTTGTTCTAGCATACACTTCTCTCCACCTCTGCTGGATGTATGGCCTGCTCAAAACCTGAGCAAATCTCATACACACACACACACTGTTCCAGAAAAAGATCTAATCATGATGTTAGTTCCAACGCTCAGCCCAACTCAGAGGGACCAAGAATTGTCCAGCTATTGTTCCATTTTTGCTGCCTAAGTGTAAAAAAAATGTTCCCCCAGCTAGGAGCAGTGGCTTGATAAATTGCTCAGAGAAACGATACTTAGGCAGAAAATGAAACATTCTAGAAGGACCAGTTACTTTGTGCATCTACAGATGATAAAAATCATTCAACCTTCCATCCTAAATATTCTTTCTCACAAGCCAGCCCCTCCTCCCTTTTCCCTGCTAGTGTCTCTTTTCTGTTCCCATCAAGAGATGCATATACTTTTGTTCTCTTCAGTGCTCTGTTCAGGAGTTGTTTATTGGTACACTCTCATGTTCTTTTATCAAAGTACAAGACTGGTTTATCCTGGTAATTTATAATTTCAACTCAAGGTTAAAAGAATAAAGAGTCCTAGGACAGAAATACTGTAAAGAACATCCCAGACAAGATCATGTACTTGCTGTTATTTTGAGAAACAGAAAATAACAAAAGGAGCAGGAAGAAAACAGCCAGAAAGAGATAAAAACTACCTTTGCTTTCAAAGAGAGTTGCAATAAACCTTTCCTTGAAAAGCCACCTTCTATCAGCTTTGCTTTCTATGACATAGATATGCACCCTTTATGACTCCACATTTCACTAAATTTGACCTTCTGCCTTTAAACTGCAAAAGCACTTTCCCACGGATGCAGGGACGCTCGAACTTAAGAACACAACAGATAAGCATCACCACTTGCATTGGCTGTGAACAACTACTTGCCAAACTCATGAAGTACTGAGTGCCAGGCTCAGAAAATGCAACACACCTTGGTTTTAAAGCACCTGCAAGAGTAGAGGCTTTTGATCAGAAATCTGTCACTTAGACAAAATGTCATCAGCATGTATTAAACCCTTCATCTTGTAAATGGGAGTTGAGTCTCCTCCTGCCTTCAGACCTGTCAGCAGCAAAACACGTTTTGATTTAAGCTTCAGGTGAGACCTACAGCTCTACCAGGTAACATTAAATACATCAGCTAGAAGCATACAGAATGTTTAATGTGATTCTTGCAGAAAACGTTTAAAGGAATGTATTCCATCACTTAATAAACCTAAAAGGCTACATCCTTTCTCTTACAATGCCTACAGTATTTGTTTGAGATCATTTTCTTTACAAAGTTTTTTGACAGAAAAATATTAAGCCATCAGTAATCACATGCAGACAATTATGGAGGGACCCTCAACTGTAGCCATAAAAAGCATCTTTTATTTCTTTCCCATAACACAGAGCAGCTTCCTCCACTTCCTAATTACACGCATTCCTTATTCTTTTTAACCACTAACACAGAGTTTAAACATTAGCCACTGAACAATGTGAAAGGAAATGTGTTGTGCATTTAAAGGAAAGAAGAGCAGCTGTCACAAAGCAGAAGCTTGATTCCAGCCACAGAGACCTAGAGCAACATCTCAACAGCAGCGGCCCGGCGTTTGCTCTTCCAGGCCATTCTGGCCAAAGGACTTGAACTCCAATAAAGAACAATTCAAACACAATTCTTCCCCCTCTGCTCCCCCACAGTCTCTCACAAATGAGCTGGACCACCCAGTGATTAATGGAACTTGTTATTAACGTACCCAGACAACCTGCTGCAGTAATATCGTTATCCTGAAATTGGACTTTTACCTCTGGGTCCTACAGGCTCTTAAACCAGCTGAACTTGGGCACAGCCTCTGCTTCTGGTTCTGTAATTCTGAGACACATAATGATTGTGATCTAAAGTCTTAAATGCTTTAAATGTGAAATCCCTATCGGACTTGGCATCCTTCCCAGGAACCTACACAGGCTGAGTGCACCCACTGACACTGCAATTTTCACTTTAACTGTTTGACCACACCAGTGGGATGACAAAGTAAGAAATACAGGCTTCACATAGGCACTTCTAAACCACAGTGCTTTCACACTTGATGCCCTTGGCAGCTACTGAACTTTGGAGCCAACAAAAACACTGAGAAGTATGTTCCAGAAACTGTGTCCATCTCATGGCAAACTCAGTTTTTCAAGCTGCCTACATGCCGCCTACTCCTCCTTGGAGTGGCAAAATCCAGACACATTTCAACAAGAAAAGTCATATTCCTAAATAAAGCCTTCATCTCTGTGCCATTGCATAAAGCATGGAGCTCCAGAAACTATCTCTCATGCTTTCTCCAGACTTGCTCCAATTCTCTGCACAGAAAGGTTTCCCACTGCCCTTTGATGACTTCAGATGTGGTCCTTCCAAGCAGCACTAAATGATCTTTCCTACTTATTCCAACTGTTCAGTCAGAACATAAACAACTGTTCTGAAGCAAGACCAAATAAATACAGCTCTGAGGCCAGTATTTCTGCATATGACAAAACAGCCACTCCAGTTTGACAACTTTAATCAAACCTAAAAAAGTATCGAAAAAGGAGAGTAAGATACTGAACCCTGAGAAAATGGAGGCAAAGGGCACAAATCAAACAGATCATTAGCATGAGATGGTACATACACCAATGCAATGCTGTCTATGGGCTTAAATTAGATGCATACAGATATTGAAGAAAACCAGTATCGTGGACAAAGGACAGTCTTGTCCATATATGAATCAAGTTCAAGACTCTAGACTCTATAATGTGATTTTGCATTTCTATAGAGAGTGACTCATTTCGCACCAGGCAGTGACACGTCACACTATTACTGAGCATTTTAGTCCAACTTGTCTGCTACAGCTATTCTTCAGCACACGCATTGTACAACAAAAACTACTTTGTACTGCAAAACCTTGAACTCTTCCTGACAAACCTCCACTGTTTCCTAAAGAACTCAACAGTGATGCTTACACATGCATTTATAAATCAGGAAATTCAAAGTCACCATTATTGTACACATCTCTAAGGGGAAACATCTTTGTAAGAATTCAAATGTAATAAACTAGCCTATCTAAATTTTTGGACACAGACACATTATTTGCTCTGCAAGCCTACTTAAAAAAATGTAACAGTGTCAGACTCAAGACTGTCCACTTTTCAGAAGAAAAGATACAAGTGCTTTTAATGAGAAAACCTGATTACGCTAAAGTCTCTGACAGTAATTTAAATTAATTGATGTGAGAGTTCAAATAGCCAAGAACAATGACCTACCTGAAACCATGAATCTCCATGCTGACAGAACCACACTTTTACTTCCATATTTCATTTTGCAAATCTAAAATACAGTTCCCTAATCTGTTTAAAATCTTGTTTGTGAAAGTGAGCATGCCCTAAAATGAGAAATGGAAAGCCATCAAAGTGCCATAAAAAGATACCTGTAGTGATTGTCCTTCCTCACTTTTCAATTTCACTGACTTCTCACTCAGTTCCAAACTCTTGTTTAAAAAAGAACATTCTGAATTTCTTTGAAAAGTAAATTTTGGGGAATTTTATTCTAAACTATGGTCTGTTTGGCAAGTTGCTTGTCCAGCCAACATAATGAGACAGAACGTGCATGAGCAGACAAGTGGAGGTAGTGGGTGCATCCCACAGAGACAGCCTGTCATACTCAGGGTGACCAGGACAAGCAGCACCTCAGTGCCTGTCAGAACCATTTTCTGCCTCTCTTTCAGCATCTTGTTTCAGGTACAAGTGGGCAATATTTCATCCTGTTTCCTCTGCATGGAGAGGAGCTGGAGCTGTGAACGACAAGTTACACACTGCGTGCATTCCACTGGCTGTTACCACATTAACACTTCTTCCTCCCTCCACAGGTTCCAAGTGCAAAATTTCACTTGGCAGCAATACCATTCTGATTTGGCCTTAAAACAATCCCCCTTTCTGAAGTTGTTCTCTGTGCTTGTAAGGAAGGTGTGGCTTCCTTTTGATATACTCATATATACCCACTGCAAAGATGAGAAAGGGTGATTATACTATAAACCAAAACCCTTAAAATCAGAGATTTAAATAACCCCTTTACACACTTCCTTTCCAAGTAATATGAGAACCTTTTATATTATCTTCCTACTCCTCACTCGTGTGTGATTTAAGATGTTTCTACATTGGATGTCTCTCATGACTATATTTAAAGATTGCTTTACAGATGCTAATAAGTAATTGTCAAAGAAGTCCCTTAAAATGTTCTGTTTTGCCCAGAGCATTGAGAGAACATGAGAAGTTACACTACACTTATTTTTTACTGATTAGCTTGCCTCTTGCTACCTTTAACATCCTTTGACAACTTCACCCTAACTTGTGTCTCTGCTGTACACCATTTGTCACACTAGTACTTACTCCAACTGAGTAGAACTTCCTTCCCCAGACACTCCTCTCAGTTGAAATAAAGGCACTCTTTCCTCCACTGCAGAAATGTGTTTCCTCTCTCCTTCAACAGCATTCTCAGTCTTTCACTGAAGTCAGCCTGAAGCCTCTCAGACCTCACTGTGTAAGGCCTCACATGGTCTGAGGTGCTGCTTTCACCAGGAACATTCCTTTTACCTACATCCAGGTTGATCACTGTTCCACTTAAACCACTCAATTGCCCTGTTTGGATTCCAGGCTTGCAGGATTAGGGATAGATCTTTTTGCCCTCACATGACATATTATCACAATCACAACAGTCACCATTAACCCAGGGTGAGCTGGCAGCAGACTCCTTGTTGGCCCATCATTCAGAACATCAATGAGCTACAAATCCCTTACAAAGCAGAGTTTATTCTACTCTGCAAACAAAATGTTCTAATAATCATTAAGGTACTTTTCCACAGCTGCTTAGCCTTCTCTAAATCCTTTTCATCCCTCTTGAGACATTCCCTCCATTTCCCTTGCACTGATAGTAGCAACTCCTGTGTGCTGTGAGCTCTTCAGTGGGTTAATCCACCCGAAAGCTGGTCACACATGGGAGCTGGGTTGATTCTGAGACAGATAAACTGCCTCCATCCAGAGCTGACTCAAGGAGGTGGACAGGACCTTACCCTGAGGGTAGAGCAAGGCTACCACAGCCTAGATTTAGGGTGATGCAAGTTGCCATGCAGCTTTATCCTGCATCTGATGGCATCCAGCTGTGAGAGCTGACTGCAGAAACATTGCACCTGCACAGGCAGTGGAAAGATGTGTGTCCAGTGAGATGGTGTGACTTCCTTAATGACCTCTCTGCCCTAAATCAGTAAGCTTTACATTACCTTGTCCATTCAATACCTCTCAGTTTCTGCTCACTTCATATGGCAGCTGCAATTGCCACCAGTCTAGTGAAAATCTATGCTCTGCCTCGTTCTAGAGGATGTTGGCATATTGTCAGTCATAGTTCTGGAAGAGAGCACTACTCTGATTCACAGCTCCTAAGAGGAACTGAATGCACTTCATGTTCCCAGAACATTATGTGACCAGCTCCAGCACAATGCCCTGGAATTAAACCCAGAAACCAGATCCTTCACTCTTTTCTCAGGTTAAACTACCTTAGCTTATTCAGGAAGATGGTTCCCACTGGCTCTTGCAAAAGTTAACATTAAATACATCACTGATTGCAGCACAGGCCTGAACTCAGGAGGGTCTAGTCAGCTTTCAGCACATCAACAGTCACAGAACTATCCATGGATGTAAAGCTGTGTAAGTCTTTTACAACTTAATGGAACCAGAACCCAGTGTGGTACCCTGTAGCTGGGTCCTGCATGAAGTCTGACTTGGTTAGAGTTGCTATAGAAGAGCCAATTTCACCATTCTCCCGCTAGAGTAACATACTATTGTTGGTATTTCTTTTACACCATTAGAAAAAAACCCAAAAATCCTAGTTTGTCAAATAGGAGAGATCAAGCGACACATCAATCATAGCCTGCATGTGCCAAACAGGAAATTAAAATCCTTAAAACATGTAAATATTTTTTTCTCCTTAAAACATGTAACTGCACTGCATAATTCATGACTACCCAATTGCCCTCCTGCATTTCCACCAACAGAGATTTCTGCTTATTCGATGACTTTACTGAAAATCCATTTAAATACAAATCAGCTGATCTAAAAGTTCAATTTTTTTTTTTTTTAAGGCTGAATACATTGGACCACCTTATTAGGACACCAAGCACCTACACATCCTCAGTGCCCACACACACGATTAGCAAGATCACTTACACACAATTGATGTCAGAGAGCCCTGCCAAAGAGCAGGAAAAAGTCATGGATAACCTAATTCTGATTTCTGTAGAGCCAGAATATACTCACATCACCTTTGCTGAAGTCAGACCTATTCATTATACATTCCACACCAAAGCAGTTTATTTGACTCTTAGTAATTACTTGGCAAATAGTTTTAAGCTCCAGTGCAGACCAGCTACAGGAGAAATAACATAGACAAGGTGTGGGCATTTTTAACAGTGACTTACAGCTTTAAGCTCAAAGCTTTTGTATTTGGGCCAAATACTTTTAAATTTGTCGAAGTTCAAGAGCTGCTAACACTAAAAGATACGTTGCAAATATTTAGGAATATTAGTTTTAAAAGTTACTATACAACTATCTTTTTTATCTAAAGTAAAAACTTCCTTGGCAGTGCCATGGTTTAAAGTGACAGTTTTAGTGAATCCATTACCAGCAAAAATGTGGTCAAGATCATCCACTCCAGAGCCCCAGGCGAGCTGTGCAGAGGAAGCACAACAAGACTGTCAAAAGAAGCTCTATACAGCCAGACACACCGACAGTCAAAAATTGTAATTTTAAGTTGATTTGCTTTAGAATTAACTTCTCACATTAGCATGCTATTTCTCATCACCACTTCTGCATGTTTATCAGCAAGTCTACTTTTTATGCATAAAAAGTGTCAAATAATCTGTTTATTGCTCTTTCAGAAACTACTTTCCAGACAGTAATTCTTACACAATTCCATTCCACATAATCAAGTCAGAAATTTGTCCTTCAATGTTATTAAACTGCTGCTTACGTGTTTTAGCACTTAGACTAGCTGTGTGGATTTTAAATCAATATAAAACGGACTGAGAACTCCTTCTCATATCCTTTTTACTGCACATTATTTTGATTTAAATGGCATCATTCCTACTTATCTAAGCTGCCAGTCCTGTAGTTTCCTGTGCTTTTGGTACAGTGTGAAACACCCACATTCTTCTGCCACACAGCCAGCCCCCATCACTTGCTACTCAAGGCAATCCACCTGGTTCTGCTGTACATGGATTGCACACTTTCCCTTTGAATCAGCAAGCATATTGTCTGCACTCTTGGAGAGGTTCCTTGTTTATCTGTTTCTTTCTTTTTCTTTTTTCAAGGCATTTTAGTTCTCAGTTTTCCCAAGTCCAAGTTCACACCCAGCATCATGTGCTTCCAGTTCCTGGGTCTGCTACAAATGCAACTGAATTTTTAATGCTCTTAAAAGTCTCAGTACTCAAATATTTTGAAAAATCCATCAATGTACTCCCAGCAGCGCTCTTGACTTAGCTAGGATCCATGGAGGCCCTTAGAAATACTGCCCATGGGAAAAAAGAAAGGACTGAAGATAGCTCACTCTTTGCTAATGCAACCTGTGCTCATCATGAGTTGGAAAGCCTAAATGGAACAAACAAGTCTCAAGCACTTTAATGTATCTGAAAGTTTGTAATAATCCATGCTCCTTTCACTCACTTAATAGAAATCCTCCATGTATCGGAGTGAAAAGTGAAGGAAAAAACCCCACAACCATTATTTCATCACTTTGTTCACCATGACTAGTTTGGAGAGGAAGTCACTGTACATTTTTGCCTTATTTTCGTAACTCCATTTCAAAACATGCCAGTGGTTTTAGGCAGCAAGACGTTGTTACACACACCACCACAAACTTAAATGCAATTGGGGATAACAGGGCTCCTCAGCTCCATTTCTAAGAAAGATACACACTGTCCTGAATCTCCACAAGGCACAATTCTTTCTAGTAGTAAGAGCAGCAGTGCAGAAATGCACCGCTGACTTCACCCATGGGGACAGAAAAGAACTTCCCTCAGCATGCACACAGAATTGACTTCAATTGTTATCAAATTAAACAAATGACAGAGAAAACTGAAATAATTTCCAAGTGTAATTTACACAAAGAACACAGACCTCTGCAGAAATCCCCAACGAGCTATAAAGCACTGGTGTAAATGAGGTCAAAGGGCTCTGTCCTCCTCTGTGGGGGCACACGGCTCTGCAGCAAGAAAATCCTACAAAAAAATCCATCAGTAGCAAAACAAGCCAAATCCCATGAAACAGGAACCTTTAACCACAGCTGAGGAGATCACTGAAGGGAAACTCTTAACCATCAAATTCAGAATGAAAATGCCACGATTCTTGCATTCTCCATACAAAACAAAGCAGTGGACACGGCCCTTTGGATCCTAGGTGGTTACTACAACATCCAGGGGGAAAAAGCAAGCAGGGATTATTCAGAAGCTAAAGCCATAAAATGATAAACAGTTAATCTGAAAGGTAAGTAACAGTTGCTATGTTCCAGTGCCTGCGGCAGTCATCCAAGCAGATCACACCAAACACAGAATTCATGCTAAAATCTTTAAAAATACTATTTTCTTTGGAAGAAATTTCAAAAGAGCAGACTGGAATGGCTGGTTCTGAACTGATGAAAGGTTATACATAGCCTTTGATTACCAATTTCCTCATTTAATGGATCTCCTTCCCCCCTCACCCTGCACTGTGACCCAGATGCCAAGCTGGCAGGTGCTACATTCTCTGCGGGAACGAAAGACAAAGCGTTCCCGTGTCTGTGGCATTCTCTGACCACACAGATGGCACAGGCACTGTATTTCACTTTCCAGCTCTCTCAACAGGATTGCAAAAGGCAAAATCATAATTTTGAAGCAGAACACTGACTTTTTGACCCCCAATCCAACATTTTGTGTACGGCACTGAGCACATTTCACACGCACACACACACCCCCCGACTCGTTTTCTGCTGAGGAGGTACCATTACCTGAAAATCCCAGTTTCTAAAAGACTGCTTGCACATTCCAGAGGGGTATTAAATACAGCAAAGGTAAAGGAAAATACCATGTTCAGCCTTGCCAAACTTTCAGTCAGTGAAATTACATCACATTTATATGGAAATTTTAATCCAAACTCGTATTTACATTTATCGATACATATGCAAAATAAATTAAATAAATAAATAAATGAATTTCAAAAAAACCCCACAGTGACCAGACTTTGCAGCTATAGTTTGGAAGCACATAATCTACTTTTGGTTCTGCCACTGACCAGCTGCTTATCTTTGAACTCATGGTACTTTTTAGTACCATATTTATTTGCATCTGCAAGAAAAAGAGTGAGAGCAGTTAAAACCTACCAGCACTTGCAACACACTCACAAGGGAATAAAGGGGCTGTTACTACCTAGGACCATTAACACTTGGTTTTTATATTTTATTTCTCTTTTGCTTGGTTAAGAAAAAAACTAAAAAATATTTTCCCCTCTTTTTCACCTTTGATCTGTAACCTGCCTGCACAAGAACCGAAACACTGGCAATCACAGGAAACAGAATTTTAGAACCCCCTGATTTCCTTTGAGTCCTGGATTCTGAAGTCATGTTCAGTTGTCAAGCAGACTAATTTCACTGCAGTCATTACAGCTCATTAAACACAAGAACAGTATCAAAAATGCACCTTAATTAGGGTAGTAAAGAAACAGAATTGATTCTCCTCAGAGGCTTGGCACTGTCCTTTGAATAGAAAGTATGTAAGGCCAAGTTATTTTTGTGTTTCACATGCACAGCTGCTGCTATCTGAGATGCTGCAGGAAATTAACTGGTATATTCTCCCATCAATGCATATAATTCTTAATAACTTTGATAACAGAAACACGTACATAGTGATAGGACACTGGGGCTCTAGAAAATCAAATTGAAGGTGTAACCTGACATTTTAATAGCTCTTTTCTAAGTGGACTTGTGAAAAGCACTGTTAAAACCTGCATCTTCAATTCTCAACTAGTTATAAAACTCCAGCAGTGCCTCCCATGAACAGAAAAGAGACCAACAATGAGAACTCAGCACAACACAGAATTAGACTGTGGCAATAAGCTGGGGTGAAAGTGGCATTAACATAAATAGAAGCACTTTGTCCCTAACAATATCATTATAAGACCAAAACTGGGTTTTCTATGGTTTTTACAGAAGCTGTGAAGAATGGGATGCATTTTATCCGTGAATTACATATGTGCTTACAGAAAGTGGTTGCACTGCAACTTCAAGCAACACCGAGTGCTGCTAGAGAAAATCCCAGTGCAGTGCTGCTGCTGTGCCTCACTTGGCTGTTTGTTTCTCAGCATTGCAGGATCCTCAGGAGCCTGCACTGCAATGCATTACCCAGCATGTGCCGCAGTGACTCAGGCAGCAGCAGGAGTTTGGGATGGAGCGCCAGCTCTCACCCCAACTTTCAGGATGCCTGTGCAAAACTCTCCAGCAAAGCCAAGAGGCTATAAAAGGAGATGAATTCAAGGAGAAAGTTCAGCTCCCGTTCTATTGTGCCACTCTCTAGTCTATTGCAACGCCATTCAGACTTCCACATATAAATATTTTATGGGTAAAATATAAATAGCCTCCTTCCAAGCTGCAGCTGTATCTCTGCTAGGTTTCCGATTTACTGCATTATGATCCCTCTCTTGCAGGCTTTGAGAGCTGCATTGTTAAAGGCTGCAGAGCACATGACCTCCACCTTCTGCTAACTTGTGTGTGTGTATATATATATATATATATATATATATGCTTCCTGAAACACTCACAGGTTTTTTGCTACACTTCTGCCTTATGGGTAGGCTACCTTAGCAGCTGATAAATACAATTGTAGAACTACAGTTATTCATTGCAAAACATATCAGATAAGAAACTAACTAAATTCTAATGACCTTTTTAGCACTGTTCTTCTTCCACAATTCTGTAAGATTTACAGAAAAGTAAATCCAATTATCTAATAAAAAGTAGGAACAGGACAGAAGCTTCCTCTCTACTACTGTCATGGATTTATCATGCCTAATTCACACTGGCTGTGAAAGGACAGTATCTCCAACAGACTGTATGATAACAGCTTATAGTCCTAGGAAATAAATATAGCTGCATGTAGGCAATAAAGTTTCCTTTCATGTCTTACTGTCAGGATTAGGTTCTCTCTGTATAAAGTTTACCAAAGTACTTCCTTTGCTATCGAGCACTTGTGTAACTGAAGCTTTTGTGTATTAACTCAATGTCAACATGGACTTTAAAAAGGCTTAAATATTATGTCTAGGCTAGTATCTACCACATAATAGAAAAGAAGAATAGTCAAGAGAACAAAAAACCCACCAAAAAACATCACCCTCACCCCAAATAACCTAACAACAAAATCCAATCACACAACTTATTCTGTCTGGGGAACAAGGTGGTCTTGATTCTGAGCTGGTTTTCACTCCAACAGATTGGATTAAAATGCCACATAAATCAATGGAGCAAAAGCAGAAATCTGGGAGATATGAAGCAGCATCCCTGCAACTGTTAGTGATAGTTTAAAACTGAAAGTTTAAAAAAGGCCAAGAAACACAAAAAGGCCTTTTAAAAATTGCAGCACTTGAAAAGACAAATGCCATTCAGGATACATAAGAAATTAAAACACAGAGCATATTATTTATGTATTTATTACATTAGGTTAAATCACTTTCAGAAAGCAAAAAAGGAGTAACAGATTTTGGTTGTTTTGGTTAGAAAATCTGCTCCCCCTTAGGCTCTATCTATAGACAATAGAACCAGCTCCTGATTCACACTCTCTTGGAGCCTCTCTTTCTCCACTGACAATAGGAGAAGGTTTAAGAACCCAGCCTGCAGAGGCTACAGTAGCTGTTGATGACCACATTACAAATAAGGTATTCACAATAATTGTGAATATTGGCAGTTGTGTTTCCTCAGAAAAGCGTTACTTTCCACTGCCTCTGAGAAACTAAGCCTAAGAAATACAATATGAATAAGCTGTTGAGAGTGAAACTGCTTCTATACACAGCCTTCAGCTACAATTAATTAAAAAAATACAAAAAAAAAGTGTGAACTCAAACTCAACAGCAGATTTCCTACGCCAGTATCATGGCTGAGCTTTCAAAACACCCTAAGGGAGTGAGGTTCTGAGCTCACCAGCCTCCAAGTACTTTGAAAAATCACACATCTTTACAGAGATCCTCGCCCGGCTGCGGTTTTACAGCACAGCAGAAATTAGAAATGCATCTGACACCTATTAAGGCTTTCTTATTCACTCTCTGTGCTTCCTGCTTTTCTAAACTCTAAAAATATTCGCAGTACACACCAGAAGATGCAGTCCTCCCACCACCTGGGTTATCCCACATGCACAACCACCACGAGAACAAGGCCTGCAGAACCAGCAGGCAGAGATACTCACACCTACATCAAATGCTTTCAAACCGAAAACAGGAAAACAGATCAGATCTGGCAGAGGCTGAAAGTGTCAGGACACAAACTCTCATTGCAAACGCAACTCCACGAAAGGTAATTTAAAAAATTGTATTTGAACATATATTAAAAAAAAAAAACCAAGCTGAATTTTATGGGAGTTGCACATGAGTTAATCAGCCCTGAGAAACAGCCTACCCTTGTTCATCAGCCAGTGAGAGGTGGTAAGACACTTCATGGGTATTTCTGCTTGGTATTTCATTAGTCAAATGAGTTATACTCAAGGAGTCATCACTGATATTTAATGGAGAGAATGGAAGTGATCCTCATTGCAGTCCACTTTCAATTAAAGAACTTCAATTTAAACTTATAACCTACTAAGTAGAAAGCACAGTTAAGAAAATTCTAATAACATGAAGGGTATTATCACTACATAACAGACACAGAAACTTTGAGACACATCCAAGCTTTGGGTCTATCCATTCTGTGACACCAGGGGAAGCAATCATTAGGGGACAGACAAGGGAGTAGCACTGCAGCTTTTTATATTGGAATGTACAGAAAAACAGCTAAAATTCTACTCCCTCAGGGGTGCAGACTTCCCCACAGTAACTTCAACAGATACCATAACACAAGAGTTGTCTCCTAGATCTCACTACCAGATGCTTCAGTGAAAAACAACAAACACATGCAATTTTCAGTGGGAAAAAAATACAATTGGGTAAAAAATTCTAGGGGAAAACCATCAGAACACTTCTGGTGAATTACTGGATTACAAACAGACAGACCCATGGTGACTTTTCACTACACCAACCAAGTTTGCAATGGCGTGTCGTGCCTGGTTTTGGCAAGGGCGTTAGTGACCATAAAAAGTTAGCTGCTGACCTTTCATAAAGCAAACACTCATTTACTGAACTGTAACTTCAGACAAACCAAGCTGACAAGCACCAGACAAACATCCCAGAAACCTCAACTGCATGTATAAAATCGTAATTTTTGCTTTTTTCCTGGACTCCTGCACTTAAGACTTTAAGCCTACACACAAAGGTGACCACCACTAGTCAACACAAAAGCTGGACATAAAGACACACAGAAGAGGCAGGCATTTTCCAACAACAAAACTGAAATGCAGCTCTTTTGCAAAAAAGTTCAGTGGTTCACCAAGAGTAAACAGAGTTTTTCTGTAACTCCATTTATTTTATTTTATGTAATCTTTTTATAACTATACATCAATACCACTCTATATTTTGTTTAGAACTGTAGTTTATTTCCATTGAACAGAAGTCTATTTTAGCAGGGAAACAGTATCTTTTGAAAATATGTGGATCCTATCACTTTTTTGATATTTATTTACATTTCTGAAATACAGACTGTCTTAATACACTTGCTTCAGCCTTCCGATTTTTTTGTCCTTAGGTTCTGTCAACTTTCAAATATTATTCTTATTCCTTAATCACATGTCCTGGCACAAGTCTCATTCCCTCCAGTATTCCTCAATGTCCTCTGGGACATTTGCCAGTTTTTGTCATCTGCCCCCATTCTCCTTTGGGAACACTAAAGGAATCAATTTCATTCTTTCCCCAAGCAATGCCTGTCTCTGCTGTTAACAGTAACCACTGGCATCCCTCATCCACTCAATACACAAAGGTCTGTGTCTCCTTAAGTGATCCCACAGTACTTGGAAATTTAACAAATCTTCTGTAGAGAAATACCTCTCATGCTCTGCATATGCTTGCTTTAGCATTTTGTCAAAGAATTCTTCTAAAAGATGGAATCCCAATATTTCCATTTTTCATGTTCGACCTTATTTTTGTTAGTTCAACAACTTTATACATCTAGGCATGACCGTGCCTCTGTGTGTCAGAGATAAGCAGTTTCATTGTTTGGACATGGATGTTTTCATCCATTATATATATATATGTTATTTCTTCTGTTATTTTCCCACTACTATTTTGCCCAACATCTTATCTGAATTCTTACAGAATGAGCTCTTAAGAAGTGTCTTATGTTACCTCACATACCAAAAAAAAAAAAAAAAAAAAAAAAAAAAAAAAAAAAAAAAAATCAGGATCTTATTCCTGAACTTTAATTTCCTTGTAAACAGCATTTCTTTCCATAACAACAGACTTTTTCAATCAACTGATTTAAAATTTCTTGCTCAGTTCTACATTTGAAAATGAGTCAAAACTTTACCTTTGACCCATCCTGAGAAGAAGAATATTCCTTACTGTATTGAATGCTGGAAGTCATACCACAACTTTCCAATAAATGCAGTCAAATTCAATATATTCTACAGCTCCTTTTTGCCATTACTACCACCTTTATCAGATCCCATCCATCCTTTTTTGCTTGTTTGTTTACCCAACATCTGGGCAGGATTAAGTAACCTGCACTGTTACCAGTTGCTAGACAAGAGGACTCTTGTTGTGGTTACCTCTCAAACTTCCTCAGTTAAGTATCTTCTGCTTCTTGAGTTACAAGCTCACCATAGCAAAGGCTGCATCACTTAGCAGCATGTCAGATGCAAAACAAGCCAAAAACCTTTAATAAATTGTCCTTGGATTTGTCGACCCTGCAGGTCGAGCATTTTCTCAAAAGAACAGCGAAAGTTAACTAAAAGATACCAATTCACAACATTTTTCAGGATCAGTACATTCCATGAAAGAGGGCACACTACTGAAACATTAGATACAAATATTTGGCATCTCTGTATCCAAACGAAGTGCAGATTCTGCACTTGGGCTGCTGACAAGCTACATAGCTGAAGGAAGACCTAGAAAGGTGACAGCCAAGCACTCAATGAACCTTTATTTTCTTCACTCTCACCAAGACAGGAGCAGTTGTCAAATTTGACTGAATAGGTTACAGGTTAATTTCGATATTAGCATTATCATTAACTACAGCCAACAGAAATACAGATCTCTTTGACGTGGAAAGAGCAAGCAAAGCAGCTGAGACTTCCAAAAACCTTCAGTGGAAGAATCCCACCCGAGCCACATCCTGAAGCCCTGCATCACTGCGGGGTTTTGCACTGGCACCATCCTGCCATGGCATGCAACCAGTCTACCTGCTTAGCAAAAGGGGGTTTCTCTCTTAAAAGAAACCAGCTGAACTATTAAAGCAAAGCACATATAACAGAGAAAAGAGAGAAAGGGATCGGGAGAAGATGAAGATTCACTCCAGGGAAGAGAAGAGTACACCATCTAGCAAAGGAAGGAAAACTCTAGAAACATCTGATACCCTCTACAGGACAAATACATGGCATTCCAGGTAGGATAATAAACCAGCAATTTGTGGAAGATCAAAACAATGAACTCTTTAAGGGAAAGCTGGTACCCTACAGGCTGTAGCATTAACTGCGGCCTCAAAACACGAACACGAACCCATCATTAAATAACAAATGTTAATAACTAAAGGAAAGACCCAAAGCCCCAAGCAAAAGAATGGCAGGGGCAACCTCCTCTTGTGAAAACAACACAAGAAGCCGACAGGCAAAAACACAAGCAAAGGACCGGGAAGTAACGCTGAAGGAAACACTCCCCGGCGGTGCCAGGGTGATGCTGCCACAGACAGAGGAGGTACCCGCCGCCCCGTGCGGGAGCGGGCGCTGGGCGAACCGCCCATCAACAGCAAAGCCCGCCGGGGCCCCGCCGCCCCCCCATACCTGGCTGGCTTTGTGAAACTGCTTCTTGAGCCCCGCCACCGACATGTTCGTGCCGCCGCTGCCCCGCGGCCGCCCGGGCCCAGGGCCGCCCGGTCCCGGCAGCTCCCCGCGCCCGGCCCGGCCCCGCGCTG
>VWZW01002154.1:1379442-1423645 GCA_013397115.1 Edolisoma coerulescens
GCCCTCCGCGCGCCCGGCCGCCGCCGCCCCATTGGCCGCCGCCCGGCCACATGCAAATGACAGCGGCAGCGGCGCCCGCCCATTGGCCACTCGCGGGGCTATGCAAATGAGAGCGCTGGAAGACGCCCGCGCTGCGCTGTCGCATGGAGACAGCGGCGGGAGCCGGGCGGGGGCTGCGCGGGCCCGGCACGGGCACCACTGCCCGGGCATCCACAGGGCACCGACAGGGCACCGTGCCCGCGGGGAGCACTGCCCGGGCATCCACAGGGCACTGACAGGGCACAGTGCCCGCGGGGAGCACTGCCCGGGCATCCACAGGGCACTGACAGGGCACTGTGCCCGCGGGGAGCACTGCCCGGGCATCCACAGGACATTTTGCTGGTGGGGAGCACTGCCCGAGCACCAAAAGGCCAGTCAACTGCCTGGTTTCATCTGTCTTATTTCTAATAAGGCTGAAAAATGTCTCATTATGGGTCTGTCTCATTTCTTGTGGTTCAACGTAGCATCTCTAGCTGAGCTCATTAACCTCAGGTCTATTATTGTAGGTGGTAATTTAATTATAGCTCTTAAAACATGAAAGCTCTTGCAGTAGTCCAGAACACACCTGGCTGGTGCTGTGCACCAGAACAAAACCCACTTGGTAGAATGATTCCATGGCTGCAGTGATGCTGCTCAGGGTTCCAAAGGGCACAGTCTCCCACTCAGAGGAGCAGATGGACTAGAAAGAGCTCTGCTGAAAGGATGTTTCAGTTGTTTGGTTGGTTGTTATATGAAGGATTGATTGGTGATATATTGAAATATGACTGTGTATCAGGAATGCGCTGATATAAATTAGAGATGTGGTTCTGCCTTCAAGGTAAAGCACTTCCAAGCGACGCTGAGATTCTGGGGAAGATAAGCTCTGTGATAATGCTGCTTGATCCTGGCTGTAAGGATCCTTGGGAGTTATGATTCAGCAGGGACCTGGGGAGCAGTTCAGAGATAAGCTTTGCTGGCTGCAGCAGGGCTCTCTGTTACTCACTGTCATGCTCACTGCATTTTGATTGGGCTGGGAGAGAAAGGCATTTCCAGAGTGTGTTACAGTTACTTCTTTAGAATAGCAAAGGAGAAAAAAGTACAAGAACTTTCAGAGTGATTGTTACACTGTAACTTGGGAGAAAGGAATCACTGTTCCCACTTCTTAGAAAATATTATACCACTACGAAATGAAGTGTAAAGACAAACACATTAATGAGTTAAGGATCTGGCTGTTACTTGACAAAGGACTCTCTGTAGAGGAGAGGCAGAAGAGAAAGCAAAGAGGAGAGCACCAGTCAACATTTGCTCTGGAAGGTTTTTGGAAATGTTTGAAAGAAGCCTGCAATCACCATGCTATCTGGTGCCACCTGTGTCTAGGGAAAGAGCTTTTTCGACCTCCTTACAAGGAAATAAGATTACGCCCCCCACACCTGATTTCAGCAGTTGTTTCTCCTCCCTAATTGGAACTGGCAGCAAGATGTTAACTGCCAGGGCCAAATTAGTTATGGCTTAAATTAGTGACACAATTGTAGACACCTCAGGTGAGAAAATGAGGCCTAAACTGCGATATTGGAGCTCCATAAAAGGAATTAAAGCAAGCTCTTACTGTACTATGGAATTAGGGAGGGAAGGAGCTTTGGCTAATCTTCAGCTTTAAGAATGGCTGGGCCAGAGCAAAGAAGGAAGGAGTTTGAAATAAATCGCTGTGGAGGGGAATGAATGGATTAGGGAGTTGCTGTGGCTGTTAGCTGTAAAATTGGATTAGATAAAGAACTTTAGTAAGGCTGTATGTCTACAACTTCTTTTTTTTTTTAAAAATCCTGCTTGTAGCCCAAGGATAGCAGCCATGTTGTCTCTGCTGAAGTGATACAAGAATTTGCAAGTGAGAAATGCCCTGTGGAAATTTCACTTCAAAGCCTAATTGCTCAATGACACAGACAAGGTGAACTCCTAATTAATGAGCCAACTTGAATAGTCCAGGTGTTAATGACTTGGTGGAGGCACCCTGAAAGACACCGGTATTCAGTTCAGATAGAAGTAAAAGTTAGAGCTTGTAGCCAGCAATACACAGTGGCTACGGAGCGTCTAGAAGGCTTTATAATCACATAGTTATATCTCATGGGAAAAAAGGATTGTAATTTGCTGGGTGATAATCCTTAAGTTTTATGCAAAGTTAGTGATTTAGTCTGCAAAATGAGGGAAATGAGAAATACTACAAAAAATATATGGGAAGTGGTTCAGATAAATGCTGACATGATGGGGAAAAAAAAGCTTCTGGTAAAGTTAACTGTTACAAGTAGAAGACAGGCCAGGGCATAGTAATACAAGGGCAGAGTGAAAAAGGCTTCACAGAGGGGGCCTTCAGGGCAAAAGTTCTTGATGTCTAGGTATTTAAACAACAATTACAGCTCCACTACTCAGAAAACATTAAAGTGCATGAGAGGAATTCATAATGGCTCCAACATGTTACTGAATCAGGTGTGCTAAAATGGACAATGGAATTTGTACAAACTGAGAACTCCGAACTGGGCTCACATCAAGGCAGTGAGTAGAAAATATGCACTGCCTACTTACATGGGAGAACTGTGCTTGCAAATGGGTCCTGTGAAATTCAAACAAGATTAGAGTCTTGGATAAATGGTTAAATTTATAATTCACTTGCATTTCAGTATGGCTAATACTATGGAGAAAACACTGTCAGAAGAAACTCCATCGAAAGATGTGGCAAACAATCTCATAGGTGTTTGGTTTTCAATGAACAAATCATCTTAC
Source organism: Edolisoma coerulescens (assembly GCA_013397115.1). NCBI lineage: Eukaryota > Metazoa > Chordata > Aves > Passeriformes > Campephagidae > Edolisoma > Edolisoma coerulescens. The sequence goes on from VWZW01002154.1 coordinate 1,382,233, forward strand.
TTGTAACAGCTGAAATTGCAATAGCAGCCATACAAAGTATTAGGTTTTCAGCAGAATGGAAACTAGAAATATTTTTAAAATTATCTAGAGGCATCTTAGCATTTGAAATTACTTGGAATTTGAAGCCAACTACATCCACATTCATTTGAATCTCTCTTAAAAATAATGAAAACTGTCATTGGAATACAATCTGTGTCTTTGGTGGTTACTGCCATAAAAGAAAACATCAAAAAGGGGAGGAAAGATGAGTTTGTGATGAAATTCTATTGTATTTGTTTCTGGGCCATGCTGACTACTTTATTAAAGCACTTTTTAAAAAATATTTAAACCTTAAGAAAAAGATAAATTAACGTACATCAGCTTATCATGCTTACCATTTCAACACAAGACATTAGAAGGAGACTTTGGATGTACTCACCCGATCCAGGACAAGAGCAACCACAAAAAACAATGAGCAAGACTCTCAGACATGATGTGATATCCATTAATGGTCTGTAAGGATTATCTGTATGTAATGACAGGGCAGATTACCTGGTTAGTTTTCGTGTTAGTTGTCAAAATTGTGGCAATAGGCTGTGTTTTTTGGTCACAGGAAGAGAACATATTTGAAAATTATTGTTTAGAAAACAAGCATTTGGAAAAGATGATCCTCTAGGAAAACTATGCCATTTGAAAGAACAATTGGCCAATAATCCATGCTACAAGAGCAAACTTGTAGAAAGCCTTCAAAATAAAGCAGGCTCAGATTCATCTACTTTGACAATTCTAGAAAAAAGAGGGGATTACTAAACTGAATTGACTCTGATACTTAAGTTTTGACCCAAGCAAATGAAGTAACATATAACATAGTGTTCCAGAATGAAATCCAAAGGACTAGAACACTTGGTAAAATTGGTCCCCAAATGTCATCCATTTCATTATTTTACAGGTGTCACACAACAAACTTGGGAGCTGACACTGTGAAAGCAATGAACGGCAAACGACCCCAATAACAAGAACAGAAGAGGATCCTTCTGCAAAGAATGCCCAAGACAGTGAGGACATCTCATATACCTGTTTTAGCAGCCTTTCTCTATACTTCAATGAAAGAATTATTTATAATTACACAAAAAAAAGTTGGTCATGCAGAGATACGTTCATGTGCAGGAGCAGGCCAACACAACGCTTTTGCTTCTCAAACACAACCAAGCAATTCTGCAGATCAGCACATTCTGCACAGATAAACTGGCTCAGGTATTTCTGACAGGGCTTTACATTGCAGTATACATTTCATAAGAAATCATGAGAAACGGAAAAGAGCAGACAGTTTTCTCTACACAGCCAGCACTGGCCAGAGCTTGGAAAGCTCCCCATCCCAAACGGACGCTGCTGGCAGTTAGAGCAGGGATATGTGACCCTGGGGCCAGCAGACACTCTGGCTAACCTACTGCAGTTGTTTAGGATGCTTGTGTTTGCTCCCCAGACCTTCTAACTAAATGTAGCTAGTGAATTATTTTTGGCAAATGTGACTGTTCTTCTCAAGCTGACTTTCCATATGTGTTGCTTTACCATTATCCAGATCTTTGCTTTTCTTGTCTCCTTCCTGTGTTTGTGTTCCACATGCTTTTCCATGATACTGCCCATACCTTCTGTCCTCACTTTGCTAAATCTCTGGCTGTTGCTCTGCAAGGGTCAATAACAAAACAAAAGTTTGTTAGGTCTTATGCCATTAAATAATAAAGATGGTTCTAATTATGTATTTCTTTTAAAAAGACATATAAACAATTTAGGCGAGTTCAAAATCTAGATAGAGATTTCTTTTTTCTAAGTTACATATGTCCATACTATAAGTAGATACTCTAATTTTGAAAACTCAACAACCTACTTTTTTCTGAGTACTGCTCTGTCATTCTGAAGCTTGTAAAAATTAGCAGTCTTAATCTTGCAAATTAAACCATGTGGATGGACTCCTGGACAGTTCCAGTTTGGAGATCTTGTAACTTTTAGGTGCCTATGTTGTTCCTGGTATCACTAAAAAAATAGGTTTTGCAATTAACATATACCTGGGCACTCAGTGCTCTCAGACAACTCTAGACTGCTCAACAAAAATCAGTTGTGTGTAAATTAAAATAAAGATGTGCCTGTCCAAAATTACTCCACAATGGAGACAAACCTGAAAATACTGGAATATTACTAATCCAGGATACCCAGAGCATTTTCATTTCCTCCTCACTTGCAGTTCTCAACTTGACAAACCATGGGAAGAAACCTGTAAGATGTTTTCTTTCGGATACGTCTATTGCCCTAAATGGAAACATTTCCGTTTTCAGACCAAATGAGAAAAAACATCACTTAAACTTTGAATCTCGTCGTTGTCAGTGCAGCAGCGTTCCTTCACACGAGCAGCTGGTCTGCCTGCTCCATCCCTGCGTGGATGTGCTCCCTCCAGGGAGTGCATCCCCCCGGGTGCAGATCCCTGCGTGGGGCTGCTCCGGGAGCTGCAGCCCGAGCACAGCACCGGGAACCGAGCGCCGGGGTCCCAGCGGGAGCTGCTTCGTGCAGCTACAGCAAGGTAACAAACCCACCAGGAAAGGCTGGGCTGGGCTGGGAAAAAAACCCTTTTGCTATTGGAAAATACCGAAAAGAAATATGTGGGCATTTCTGAGCTGAAATGTATTAACCTCTTTTCTGGGGAAGAAAAAGCAACCTATTGTAAAAACCTGTTTGATTTAAGAGATAAACAAATGTTGATGTATCAGCAATAAGCACAGAAGGAACACCTCTCTTTGTGTGGTGGCCTTTCTGTAGTAGCTATGTTCCTTCTTATTAAAGAGTAAGGCAAAATAAACTCTTAACTTTTGATGAGTCACTGTAATAATGTGGGGAAACGTTGCTTTGATTTAAACAGATTGCACCTGAGTTCTGTGCTGCTGATTCACAGGTGACAAAATAAAGGTACTGCTTGTCTGCACACAGCTGCCTGTGTTCATCAGAAAATGCTGAGACTCTCATTGCTGACAATGCCAGCACAAATTTGAAGTTGAAATGTTGCTAGGAGTGTGGCACTAGCTTCAGAAAGGCGTGAAGGATATTCATGGTCATGTTAAAGTTACTGCATCATAAATTACTGTATCATTCTGTTTCAAAGCAGGATGTTGTACCATGCTGGTGTAAACTGGATCACATTTACTGTCTGAAACCCGATCTAGAATTTCAAGTAACTGTTATTCAGGTACAGAACAAAGGTTTAAGTAACATCTTAGCAAGTCTTGATCTTTATAATGATGTTTTTCAGTGGAAAAAGGCCACACTGGAAAACAGCACATACTGCTTAAAGAATGCGATGCACAAGCTTTTAAAAATCATGATTTATTCAGCTTTATTGGAGAAAAAAATATATAATCAGCAAGAAATCTGAGTAAAAACCTGCAAGGACACAGATTGCATGTAGTGAGAGGAGACAAATAGTAAAATGAAGTAAAAAATCCAGCTGTTTATTTCCTCCACGTGTAAATAGATGCTTAATTCTATTTTAACCTCCTTTATATTGCAGAACCGAAAATTTTATCAACTCTGTGGCACAGAGTCCTCATATCATACACAGTGTGGACATTTCAAAGAGTTTGATTTTTAAAAGCAATTTGAATATCAGTCAGTATCTTGTAGCAAGTTTGTGAATATTCAGGCATACCTGAATTTAACAAAACTTTTACAACATAGATGTTGTTTTGCTTTCAGTGTAATTTAATAGGTCTTATGGGATCTGCCGTGTTTGAACATCTGGGAAACATCACATGTTGTCTGTTGATCAATGAGGCAACAGGAAAGGCATGATGTGACACAGATGTTAAATATGGCAATACTCCATAGACCAACTGGATCACAAATGGGAATGATCAGACTTTGAAAAATCTGATTAAGATTCATTGACTGGATAAAATTCAACTGGGGTTTTTTTTTCCCTTAAATTTCCTAACTGGTCTTATAACAGTATTATTTTGGGTATTATTGTGGTCAATGAATTATTGAAAACTGGCTTATTTGGAGGAACAAAATGATGTAACTGAAGACAAGGACTTTTACTATCAAATACTCTACAGGAAGATGAATACAACCTGCCAGATCCCTGCTGTGTCATCATGAAGATTAATGTCTACTACTGGATAACTCTGCCACTTCTCGTAAAACAAAGAATATATAAAACAAATTTATTGCATTAGTTTAAGCCTCTGTTAATTGACTAACTGCCACTATAGTAAGAAACCTTCTTCTCTCTCCTATGCAAAAGAGAAATAGTGTATATGAATTCCTGTAACTGTTACCCAGGAATGCCACCTCCTGGCTATGCATAGAAACGGCCTTTGAGAGGGAGAGGGGAAAAAAGCAGCTTTCCTTCCCTAGTTTCCATAAAACCATTTCAATTAATTATAAGTTAAAAATGTGTGAAACACAGATGTGCCTCCTGTCAGACTTCCTATCTTGCTCGTTGAAATGTAAAGGTACTCAGATGTTTACTTTTCTAAAGAAATTGTGTGGTTTAAAATAATAAACACACCTGACATTGACTTTCTGTAGAAACAACCTTAAAGCTGTTGTATTTAAAGGGAGCAGCTGAATCAATACTGTGAATGAAAATCTGACCTTACTGAAGCTGACAGGACTTTTGCCACTGACTTCAGTGGGGCCTAAACTTTCAGCCTGTCTTTTTTGAAAGTTGCTCCTATGAACTGGGTTTGAATTGTCAGAAGTTTTAAAGGAAACCAGATATATATTCTTCTGCAATTCAGTGGGCACAGGATTATAAAGGGGAAACTGGTTGTGCAGAACAATGATGGTAAAGGTTTTCAGAGTCAGAGACCTCTCCTTCTCCATGATCAGACCAGATTAGCTGTTGCTTTTGTTGCTTGGACTTCTCCAAAAATAGCCTTAGAGCTGTTTGGTGTTGCTCATGCAGGAATATGTTCCTTGAAGCAATCATATAATCATGCTGCAATGGACTCCCAAAGCAAAGCAGAATTCTACTCTGGCTGCTCGGATGATGTACAGACAGCAGGGTAAACAAGCCAGGGAATTTCTCTCACCTGGAAAGCAAGTAAGAAGCATTTCTCCTGTGCATGAAAGAGAAATTATTTGGGCAGAGAGCAGATGAAAGCCCCTGCAATTACAGATTACTTTAACTCTACTGCATTTAGCTTCTGCCTTTTTTTTTTCCTTAAATATAACAGCTGTGTGATCTCTTGCAGACTTAAATTCTCAAGTTCATAGGTAAAAATAATTTCAGTGAGCCCAATCCTACACTTAGATATTTCAGAGGGAAATAGGTGCTTTTTGGTTCTGCCCATCAGTTTCTTTACTGTGTCAAGCATAACACGGCAGAAATGGTAATGCAAGCTGAAAAATCACTTACCCTTAATGGGGACACTGGACTGCTTTTAATTTGCCAAATCTGTGATTCTAGTATTTTTCATGCTGTCAACAGGCAGTAATTTCAAGGATTCAGTGGAACAGAGTCTATTGGAAGAGATTTAAAAATAGTGAATGCTATTGTATCTTAATAATGGATATCTGACATGTTTGATAAATATTTTTTCTTACAATTAAAAACTTTCCATCTAAATACAGCTTTATAGAGGAGGGAAATTATGAATTTTATTCCTTTTCCTTTTTAAAGTTATATTAATTGTAATGAGTTTTGACAGGCTGCAGATGTGTGGTTCTTCTACAACAAATAAAAATAGCATGAAGCTTCATCAATTTTCTTTTCTTACTCCCTTCTTTGGAGGAAGAAACTAAAAGACAGGGATTAAATTGAGATTAAGCTGTATCTCTGCTGTTCCTACAGTGCCATGCTTGCTTGTCTTTCCTGATGTGTCATCTTGAAACTCCGACCCAGGCACTGATACATGGAAAGCAGGTACCCACTTACTCAATCCATCTATACAAATGTCCACAGAGTTTGTTGTTTCTCTCGGCTGCCTTCTGAGAGAGCTGTAAGAAGCCATTTATAATTTTGACATGTGTACTAAATTTTGACATATATAATCAGTAATGGAAAGCACATTTGTGAATCTTGCTTTTTTTTTTTTTTTTTCTTTCAACTTTGACTTAAAACATTACAGGTCTTCTAAGATTCTTAAAGTACTATGCTTATGCTTTTTCTTTAATGAGGGCAATTATGATCAGGGTGCCAAAGAAATGATAGCGTGTGTTAGGTGATTTTGTGGGGTTTTTAAGAGGAAGGCAGGGTTGTGGAGACAAGTGCTCAAGGGAAAAAGAGAAAAATGTTCCAGCATGAAACTGTTCCAACAATTTGCTCTAATATTAGTGATACTATCTTCTATCTGTAGATGGCAGTGATCTCCCACTGCCTGCTTCAGGAGGAAAGGGGGAATGGTGGTGGTGATGAAATCCTAAAATTAAAACCACTGTGCAAAACAGATGTGGGGAAGAGAAGTCCTAAGGTATGGGAAGGTATGTGCCTTATTGTATTTCATTCGTGTGATGAGAAGATGTGTCATGCCACTTAGAATTCATAAATTTCTGTGCCAAAGGATTTTGATGACAAATTCCAGAATATTGTCTTTTGAAATTTATCTATGATTAAAACCCTTTGTTGGCTTTCTGGACTTCTTGTACACACCTTAGACACATTTCATTATTTTAAATATGTTTATTCAAATAATACCTGCTGTTTTCCTTCCAAACCCCTCTGGGTACTTAGCTGCCTCCTTCATCAGTTGTTCAGCAGGTCTATTACCTGCTTAAATTTTAGCTGTTTTTCTCTTGACACTTGCATTAGTTTTCACTTTCATTCAAATAAAATGCAGTAAATAGTGTGTAAGTCCATCTGGGTATACTTCAGTGAAGGGTGTGATGTGAAGTTCACTGAAAGCAAAAAGTTCTTGTTAATTTCAGCAGGCTTATGATCTTGCCTCCCAAAATCTACCTTGCTTGGTGACTGGCAGAGAGACTCTTCAAAATATAACAAAAGGCACTATTTTCAGTTGTGGATTGTTTTTATCTTAATGGTTGTGCCTGAAGAATTTCAAAATATAATACTTTTTATGAAGATCAGACTATAAAAACGACATTTTTGAAGTTCTATTTCAAGTGTCACGTGGGCTCCTAGCATCAGATTTTAAATGGAATTTAGACACACAAATGCAGATGAGGTGCCTAATAGGATTTCGAACACCATCTAAACAGCATTTTAAAATTTGCTTCTGAAGTATATAAATATCAAGGAGATTTTGGGGACTGTGGGTATGAAGATGCCTACAATGCATGTATATGCAAAGTGGACACAGAGAAGTACCTTAGCCAGATATTTCTTAATACCCATTGTTTTTAGTAGAAAGTGTGTCACTGCAAAGAGAAAAAAACCCAAAATTATTCATCTGCTTCTAAGGCAGCCCAGGCTAGTGTAGATGGTAACAGCATTAGATACCTTAGAGTGACTTTGAGACATTCCTCAGCAAATCATGAGCAACTATCTGCTTCAGGTCCTTCTGTCTAACATTGAGCCATTTCATTCCTCGCTGCTGAAAGAGGCTTTGCAATATCAGCACACCCAATCTGCAGCCACTGTTGTTCCACTGCAGTCGAGCAGAGGCTTGTCATGAGCACGACCAGTGGCAATTTTGACCTCTAGTGCAGAAAGCCAGCATAAATTACTGTGCATTGCCTAAATCCTTTTTGGAAAGCTTAGCTGGGAGTTTTGTCCTTCTGCACAGGAATGTGTCACATCCAGTAGGTTCTGGAGCAAAAAGGACAGACACTCTTCATCCCAACAGTAGGCTTTCCACACATTCCAGTAGTAAGATAAAGCCATCTACCTGGCAGCACTGTATTTAGAGCTTTCTTTACATGAATTCTACAGTTTCTCCTCTGAATTTTGTCACCTCTCTTCTGCCATGCCAAATAGCTTTTCCTCTTCTTCACCGACCACACTCCTTAGCTCTTTGAAAAGCAGCGGCAGTTCCTCTAATTGATGTGTCACATTGCTTAACCTGCAGTTCTAAAAATGAATTTGCTTTTTTAATGAGTGCCTGGTTAATCTTTATATTCCATTGTCAGAAAAATAATCCATTAATCTGTTCCCAGTATGCAGTTTCATAATATGCACTCTCAACAAAAAAAAAAGGAAGGGAAAGGGCAGCTAAGGAATTGTGTATGGCCTTATTGCCTATTATTTACAGATCCACATGTCTATATCCAGACCTGCCTTTCCCCTCACACCACTGGCAGGGCACAGTACAGAAAATTAATTTTTTTAACCTGCTTATATTGTTCTCCCTCCAAAAAATACTATTGTGAGATATTAAATAAAACTTAGGTTTAATATCTCCACTCATGCTCTAAATGCACACAGTAAGATCCCTTCTTTGGAGTTACTTTTGGTCACTTCACAAAAATGTCAACATTGGAATTTTGCAAAAAAACTCATTTAGTAAGCTGTTGGCTCAGTTTGCTTTAGATACACTTCCAAGATTATTTGCAGCTTGAACTCAAAGTGTGCAGGACTCTGTGTAACTCTCCCATCGCTTCCAGTGACGCTGCCTGACCTGCAGTGTTTCTGTCTATCCTTCCTCCCTTCTGCTTCTTCCCATTCTCATTCTTTTGCTCCCTCTCTTCATCTTTCTAATTCATTCCACATGCCCTTGAATATGTACCATGCAAGCTGCTGTTTTGCATTGAACATTTGTTTATCCTGGGACTTATCACAGTATCTGAGAACCTCATAACTTTCACAGATTTTTATCCTCTTGAAGCCTTTGTGAAACAAGGAAGTGTGTGTCAATTTACAGGTGGGGAGTGGTCACGCTGTAGATTAAGTGAGGTGCTCAGAGCCCTGCTTAGCCGTGGGAGCTCTATTCAAGTATTTCTTGGCTCCTGATCTGCTGTATAGATTGAACATTCCTGTCGAACTACATCTCCTGCAGTGCACCACAGTCTCTTCCCGAAGTGAGGACAGGCCATCACTCCAGCATTTTTGGCTTCTGGGAGATACAAATTGGCTGGGGAGGCTCTTCTTACATTAGAACAGGGACATGAGACACAATATCAGAAATTTCAGAAAACCCCATTGTGACTTTTCAAAATCAAAATTAATGGATGGGTAGAAAAGAGAATGTGTGTGGGAATGGGTTCAAGCGTCTGACCTACATTTCCATTCCCCCAAAAGAAACCAAAGCATCCTAGAAAAAAAAAAAAGAAAAAAAAATTCATGCAAAGCATGAATACTTTACTCATAAACAGTTAATGATCTCAAAATGTTGGCTTCTGAAGAAAAATCTGTAATGGCCCTAGTTGTATCCTAGGCTGGAAGAAAAAGCACATAACTAAGATTTCATTAGAGTTATCTTTTCCTTCTCATTTCAGAGCATCTGCTGTAGATGTAGCCAGCATGCTTTTTTGCAATAAAATTCACCTACCTGTACATCCACACAGTAAGTCTCTTAATGCTGGTTCTAAATTAATTTTTTTTTTGAGTTGTCAAAACATAGGACTGTGTATCCATGTTTTACAACTCAAAGGGGAAGCTTCCAAAGCTGTGAAAGGAAGGCTCACATAAGGACTGAGGCTGGCAACATGTGAAATTTGGGTGCCAGGTTATTAAGTATTCTGATTTAGCCACGATGTGAAACTCCACAGTGAGCTCTACAAATAGCTTTGCTGATACTGAGGTAGTGACCTCTGAGGCTTTCATGTGACTGTGCTGCCAATGGGTTGTCTGGTCCACTGGGGTGCCACTTTCCTTTGATTTATCTTTGAGTCTGAGGAATTTTTTTTTTTTTCTGCTGTAGTAAGAAAATCCTATTTCAAATTCATTATTAGAGCTGGCCCCAGTGGATAAATCCTAATAACTAGATATTTATTTTCCATGGATATATGTACTGACTTTAAAACAAGCCTCATGCAGATAGATGTCTGGTTTTCCTTATTAATTAAGGGAGATGGGGAAGGGAAGAAAAAGGGGAATATGTAATAGCTCACTTACCTGAGAAAAGCTGTGCAGCTGGGTGTGATCTGTTGTATAAGGCAGAAAATACGCATCTAATCAATTGTACTCTCTTAGAACCTTAAAAAAATTGGTTTGTAGCAAACATTATCATACAAACTTGGTGATAAAATAAACATTCTGATTACTTCTGCACTTTTCTGCAGACCAAATACAGTCACCATACATGAAGTTTTTTAAAAAAAAGAGAAAGAACAGAAAAGTAACAAATTAAATGTTTGTGTAAAACTACTCTGGTAGTGAGCCCACAGCTCCTGTTCTCGGGATTCAGACTGCTTTGCCTAGTGAAAATGTTTCAAAAGTGACATGCACAAAGAGCCTGCATTCTGCTGCAAGCATAACTTCCACTGAACTGTGTAAAACTAAGGCAAGATACAATGTCAACACTAAGAAGAAAAGGTTAAGTTACAGTTCTTGTAAATTTGATGGGTATTGCATAAGAAAGCCTTTTTTCAGTAAATCAGTTTAGTGCTACTTTCTGTTCAGTATTAAAAACATTGCAGCAAAATCAAAAGTTTCTAGATCTATCACAGAACTGTGAAAGTAGCATTTCTACAGGCTACAAAAGATATTTCAAATCTTTTCAGAAATCTCATCAGGGGACTTAATCTGTCTGCTGAAATTTTGCAGAAATTGGCTCTATTGCCTCTATGCCCAACTACCTGAAGTCACCCACAAAACCAGAGATGTATTTTAGTCTCTGCTCAATGTTTTGTGCAAGAGAGACAGTAAGGAGAGAAGTGTCATCTCCACCCTCACAGCAGTTGCAGCTGCTGACTGCACAGGCAGGTGCTGTGCAAGGAGCTCAGTCCAGCTAGTCTCAAGAAGTGTGTTTAACACTAAGCATGAACAAAAATGAACCCTATCAGCTGATCATACTCTGAATATAACACAAAGGCTATTGCACCTTACTGGGTTTTCCTGCAAAACTTCCCCCAAAATTACCTTTTGCACATAGGAAGTCAGCAGTGCAGTCAGTGTGCAAAGGCTGGGAGTCTCCCACACCAAGCTAGGCTTGAGACAATGCTGGTTACTTCCATGATGGGGTTTTTCCTCATCTTTTTACTCTCTGAGCAATCCTCCTTCTCAGCATTTTTGTTATCCTATTTTTTGCTTTATATTTTCAGATACATAAATACATGGAAGCATTTTGCAGGAGTTCCAATGCTTCCTGAAAAGTGACTGACCTTTGTAACTCTTGGAGTAGGTGCAGTTAATTGAAAAGTTCTCCTCTCGATATATTTTCTCTAAACAATGGAAAAAATACCTATGTTAAACAGAACCCCATCCAGGTATGTGTGTAAACTTGAGAGAAGAATGCAGGAGAGTTATTTATAAAAGGATGAAAATATTAAATATTATTTATTTAGTGCCAACTGTATTCTTGGTTTTTATCTGTTCCTACAAGCAGCACTCTGTTCATATATGGAAGAAGCAATTTGAAGCCACAGCATCTGAGCTACAGTAATTTTGATATAATGGCAATGAAAAGATGCCAGAAAAGTACCTTTTATGTGTGTATTAAACTGAGCTTTGGTTGTCAGTCTGCCCACTGCAAAACATACACAATACCTATAGGAACGATAAACAGAGCTTTCACCAAAGAAGATTTTATTCACTTCTGCTGTAACTTAGTTATTAATTTAGTGTATAATTTAATCTATCAATTCCTTATCTATAAAAGGGATGCATCAGGACTTCTGTGAGTCTTGTCCAGGCACATTTCACTGTCTTCTGAGAGGAGCTATCCTGCTATGGGAATTGCTCCACCCCTGCTACTCCATAGCCCTAGTCAAGACTGGGGGCTCAAACTGTAACTGTTATATCCAATATAACATGAAACATTAATTTTATTATGGTAGCTGCAGGCATTAAGACTTTAAACAAGGAATAAAAAAATACTGCTGTTTGACATAGAATATGAAGGAAAAGAGTTCTCGAAATGCTTTAAAATACCTTAGTAATATTTTCTGAAGCTCTAGACACATTTACTACGATCACATCTCTCTTTAAGCCTTGTAAGCTAACAGCATCTTATTAACTTTTAATATATGAAAAATATGCACTATAGGAAATGTAATGTTACTAATGAGGTAAAGATCTCCCCCCTCACTGTTATTTCCTGTCCATCTCCGTGGTAAGTAACCATGTATCTTTGTATATGGACATGTACAAGACAAGTGAAATAGCTACTTACCCATCTCCAGTCCCAGTGGACCTTGATTAGCCAGTAAAAAGGCATAGGCCACATCAAACCAACGCTCTACAGAACAAACCCAAAGAAGTGCATTAAGATTCTGCCCTTGTAATGCCAGCTAGTGAGATTTTCACACATGGGGAATACTGAACAGGACCGTCTAAAGCTAAAAGATCTTGTAATCACATTTTGTCCCATCAACTAGCAGTTCCCAGAAAGATAAATACAAAGAAATCTGCAATGAGAACAGAGAGAAATACTCCCAGAAAATATCTCAGACTTTTAAATCACAGCAATATTCCCCTTGTTAAGAAAGCAGATGAAATTGTATTTGCTTGTTAAACATTGCATTCATAAAAGAAAACTTTTCTTTGCTGAGGATTGCACACAGCTTTCAAGCACTTTTCTGCAAGCCAAATACAGACATCAATTTTTTTCTGATATAAAACGCAGCCCTTCCACAATCTAATCAAAAGTTAGACTGCCAGATCCCAAATGATACTAAAAAAAAGGTCACATTAAATTTCTAAGAGTCGTTATCAAAAACATGTGGAATGTTCCCTCCAGTACCTTTGGAATTTAATCACACACTGTCTGGACACTCAGAGTATCCCTCATAGGCAAGGAACAAAACATGCTGATGTTAGAGGCCACACTGACAGCACACCCTTGCTTCCCCCTGCCCATCCTCTTGTCCCTACCCCTCTGGCCAAACCCTAAAGACAATCAGCAGGACAAATAGAATGATCATGGAGCTTGAAAGTACTGTTAAAAACATATTTTCTCAAGAGTAAGAAGAAAAACTCAAGAAAAACTGGCTTAAGTGACTGGTCCAAATTGAAACAAAACCCACCCAGAACAGCAAACCAGGCAGAGCAAACCAGGCTCTGAATTAAAGCCAACTCATGTGAATTTCAGGTCAACCAATGGCTAATAGCAGCTCCACAGGGATTAGAAGCACTGCCTGCTACTAAACTGAGCAACCCTAAATGTAAACTCACTCATCCATTGAAGTCATGTTGAACATCTACTGGAGCGTGACTTAAATCAATACATAGAATTCCAGATAAACTGGTGAAAACTTGTTCAGCAAATGTATGCAGTAGAATATGATTTAAAGGGGTTATTCAAACCTCCCTGATACCTCCTACTGTTTCAACTTTTCTGGAAAAGCTGATCCAATACAAAACTTGTGGTACTTCCACGAGCTTTAGATTTCCTGACCTCCAGTGAGTGGGAGGCTTATTGCAGTTTCCCTGGAAGTCTAAAAACACATCTTTTTTTGGAATGGCACATCGAGCATTCGGTCACTATGTGAAGTGCAGTGCTGTCTGTGCTGAAATTTACTTTCCATAAATTAAATAACATCTGGTAAGTGCCAGGGGATGTCTATCCATGCAATTACAGCATCCTTGCTCTGATTTACTGATACTTAGTTTCCTAAGATTAGCCTGTTGGAACTATCTAGAGGGATATGGGGTTTATTTATAAGCTCTAGTATACCTGCTCATAATTAATTTAAAAATCATTCCAATCATTTATTTTATAAATCAATTAGCTTCTACTGATTTCCTTCCAATTTATAGTGAAATATCTTCTGCCTGTTGTTATGCTGCTTATTTAACTTGGGTAAATGTCCTTTAAATCTAGTTCTTATGCTATACGATGATGCCCTGAAATCATTTTTCAATACCAAATTTATTTTAAAATTCCCTTGAAAAGTTTAGTAAAAGGATGCGAGAAATCAATTAGGGCCATGTTAATGAACTAGGAATTATTATCTTAGCTTTGCTTTGAAACAAACAGAAAGAATATGCAACCAAACAGATAAAAACACCATCCATAAGGAAAACAATTTTTAAAAGGTGGAACTAGCACCAGTGTACAGACTATTCTGTGAAATCATATTTCTGAGCTTAAGGAAACTCTCTGGGATCTGGGTCACTGGGTTAGAAAGATCTGTGTTAGCAAAAGAACGATTATTGCCTTTCTAACTTAGTATGCTAGACAATTAGGGGAACTTGATTTCAACAAAATGTTTCTGATATTATATAGCATGGAGTTATGCACAATGCAGCCAAAACCAAGTTAAATTCTGAACAAAATAAAGGGGAGAAATGTAAATCCATCCTCCATGTCCTACTTCTTCTGCCTATGTACCACACAGTGGGAATTCTGCAAGGACATAATATACAAAATGTATATATCTAGGCTCTGCAAGAGCACTATTTAGAAACAATAAATTCAAAAAGTACAAATCAAATTTGCTTTTAATCTCCCTCTATGTTTCTTATTTTAAAAAAGTAAAGGAAAATTTGAAGACTTAAAAAAATAATGTAATGACATCTTAGAGAAAAATCAGCTTACTATAAAAGACTCAGTTAAACTTTAAAATATATAGCTAAAAGTCCTGAAATATGGTTCACCACCTAACATAAAACAATAACATAGAAAGACAGAAGATACAGATTCAGATACAACTTCTATATACTTAGAGGCCTAAATAAAACCACTGCTATATTTCAAACAAACTGGTAAAATTATTTTAATGTTGCTTGTACAGGCATGAAAATCAGATGCACAGGTAGCTCTGCTCACTACAGGTGAAAGGCTGCGGATGGGTGTATGTTTTAAAGCTCACTGGGATTATTGAAAGAAAACTTACAAAGATTTCAGCTGTCACTAGATCAAGCCTGTGGTCAACAGGGTGAAACTGAAGGTATTCAACTTCCACAAAGCTGCAGGGACACTCACTAATGAATGATCTGGGCCACCTTGGGCAGCTGGGAATTTTGTAGTAGCCCTCACCAGGGCCAGCATTTTATATGATTTCTCTTTTCTTTGGTAAATTCCCCAAAACCTCACATATTTTGATATCAACCCAGTCCCTTCTGCATCATCTGACTTCTGATTCAGCCCCTCAAAGAACACTGCATTGGCAGAAGTTACTGTGCACAGAATAATCTTTGTTCTCTGCCATATGCCCCATGTGGTATTTTAAAAAATGACTGATTGCTGCATGATTGTTCTGTTTTCCCCTGTAGCTCTTGGGCTATATATCTTCAGGTGTGTTAAGGTACCATGGTACGATGCCAGACTAAAATTTGCCTTAAACAAACTCCCAATAGCTCTGATATCACTTTTAATTTATATTATAATTTCTAAATTCTAGTTGTTCCCTTGTGACTTTTTTTTTTTTTTCCACAAGCGCATCTGGAGCTGAGAAGCAGTTCTGTGCAGGGAGCAGCCATGTGTATTAAATGTCACACACACCCTTCTGTGTGACTTGTGTCTCAGTGCAACCTGACCTCTTTCACCAGAGTGGCCAGTTGAGTCCCACGGGTTCTGGGCAGTTCTTACTGTTTTACCTAAAGCAAAAAATTCCTGGGAGTGTCCACAAATCTGAACCGGCATCTGTTCTTTTCCTGTTGTTTCTTCTTTGAAAATATAAACAGAATGTTAATTACCTTGCCCTGATTTTATCCTGCTGCTCAGTTTGTTTCCTTTTAACTTCTGAATCTATTACCACCTGCCAATTTGTCTAATCCTCTATTCTGGCAGAGGTAAGGTTTTAGCTGAGATTCCTGCAATGATCCTGAAGAAAAATGAGCTATATTCCACTAGGTCAATAGCACTCAGAAAGACAAATGTGCTACAAACATTACTTCATCATTTGCAAAAATTGGAATCTACAAACAGAAACTTATTTCATAATTTTGTTCATGGATGCATTCTGAGGAGCTTGACGATCTCTCACGCGAGAGTAAGTCACAAGATTTGTGCCTCCAATACTTTCAGTGTCCTTTTCATTTTTGTCATGTTTTGTTCTTAAATGAATAATAAAATAAAACTTTAAATAATTTGGAGGTTCTTCCCTAGTTCTCAGCACACACACAGAAGAAAAAAGCTGAATCAGCGTTTTCACACGTGCTTAACTCCATAATTATGTGCTGTGCTAAATTAGAGAGCTGTGCTCAGGTTTCATATTACAAGGATTACTTTAATTCTATACAGGGAAAAAAAGAATATTTTACACTATATTTTAATAAATAATTAATATTAACCTGCATCTATTAAATAAAGGTTCAAACTTGCACAGTGCCCTAAGCTCCCACTGGATGGTGTTTATCGACTTGCAAAATCAGGATCTGGTACAATGGTATTTGGAGAGCACTTCTGTTTCATACTGTGCCAGTTCAATATTGCTAACTACAGGTGTTTAAAAAGCATAAAGTGGTCCATCAAATATCAAAAGATTAGCTTTATGCTTGCCAGATCTTTAAAAAATAAATAAATAAATTTGGGGCTCTGCTTATTTGCCTTCTGGTTTTTGATACTCCAGGGTTCAGCTGGCTCATGTTTTCATGTTTTATCTCCAACCATAAAGGCGAGAACTCTTTTTTGATGGAAGCTAAAGTTTGCATCTACTCAGTAGCCTGCAGGAGCAGACTTTAAGAAAACATCAAATATCATTAATGCTCATGGGAAAACCATGAAAATGGGCTATGCTGGTTGATAACTTACTAATTTACAAATTTTAGTAATAGACATTGGTGCTTTGAACTACTGATGTGAATTAGCCAGGTTCTACTACTTACTTAATAGTCTATGTTCCTTGTGGCATTGAAATTATTGTGGCTTAGAAACCGACTCTGCAAGTGAGCACGGTGCTGCTTGCCATGTGAATCTGGAACAGATTTACTCCTAGAGCAGTGGGGGTTTTACATTTTATGCTGGAATAGAAACAGTATTAAAGACTCAACTGAGTATCTTTAGACTAGTTACTCCAATTGTTTCAATACTGAAACTGCTGGTTTCCCCTCCTTTTATAGTTCTTGGCCTTCAACAAGAAGCTCCACAAGGTGCAGTTTCATGCCATGGATTTTCACTGTTTGTTATTCGATGGATGAGACGTAGTCAGAGGTGTTTTGTGAGCCATTTTCAAGAAGGAACTGTAAACCCCTCAACATCTACATCTTTTGGAATGTCTTTAATACAGGAGCTACTGAAACAAGTGACATGGCGTAGATTTGTGGGGGGAATGAATAACTGAGTAGTCAAGAACTAATACACACTTGGGCTCTATTGCTGATGTGTCACAACATTGTTCCAGTAACGAGCTTCTCCAAAGAATTAAGAGTTCCATTTGAAGGCTTGTTCCCCTGTCATTTTTGCACCTGGCTAGATTAATTGCCTCAAGAGCTGGAAAAAAAAATAACGATCTAAAAAATTTGGACCCATTTTTTACCCTGTGTACTATAAGAAGAGTAACTGAGTTCTTTTCTTTCATAAACTGATTTAGGGCTTTAATTGGCTCTTGGGTGATGTAGAAAATGTAAAATCTCATTCTATACCTCATACCTTACAACCTGTGAATCCACCAGTTCAAACGAGATTGCCGTGGCAATCACAAAACAAAATTAGCTGAGAATGAAGGGGAAAACCTTTTTCTCATTATCTTTTAAAAATATCTTGTGTTCCTAAGTAGGTATAGTAAGTAGAGAAGAACTACACATAAACCCACCTAATTTAAACGTGGTGCTTTTATAAACTGAACTAGTAATAACAAAAAGCATTTCAAATTATGAGTTAATTAAATGTCTAGATATTCTCTGTACTGTTGCACTAATTTTTACTCAATTTTAGGATTAACAAACTGCCATGCTTAAAATTACTATTGAGGTACCAAATCACTATTTATGTACCTCATACTGTGACAGTGCTTTGTGAAGCAGTATATATTCCTCTATTGATAGGTGTAGCATATTTGTTTCTAATGGTCTGTAATTACTATTAACAGCTGAATAAGCAGAAAACTATTCACCCACCTAAGAACATGCAAATATTTAATATTTTAAATATTAAGATGTCTAAGTATCAGTGACTGAAACCCCTGGTACGTTCAGTTCATGCAGAATTATTTCACTTCAGAGTCATCTGAGGAATGAATAACCCAGCTTTAGTTCACCTGATTGCCTCTGCTGGGCTCCCTGGCTTTGCAGCCAGACATCTTTAGCAAAATGTGCCATGGTCCATCACTGAAATCACATTTGAATTTCTGGCTATATCTGAGATCTTTTGTTGCTCATTTCATACTATCCATGCTAACACGATTATTAGTCATTTTATATGGGTATTGTATTAGTAAGGTTTATGCTTCCTTACACTATTATAAAATCTGCATTTGTGCTTTATAGGAAAGTAGGACACTTCTAGAACACTTATGTTTGCATGAAGTCAGCAGAAGTTTGGAATGGGCAGAAAGCAGGTTTGAGCCTTTAGTAAACGTTAATTACACAGGTATTTCCTGCACAAGGAATTACTCTCTCAGAAATACAGAGCTGTGTTCTGAAAGTCAGTATTTTTAATAATTTGTTTTTTGCTTTCTTAACCAAAAAGGACTTTTTTTTCCCTCAAAGTTTATTTATTGCTTTGGTTTTTTACCCCCTGAAGTACATTCCCAAGATTTTGATTTTCAGTCTGGTCCTACTGGGTTTAGAATTTCACTGAATATTTGAGAAGTGTCCTGGCCAAGGAAGGCTGCAGAACTGGACACTTTTAAGCACAGAAGTATTTTTAGTTGCAAATATTAAAAAAATGCACTCACAGCTGTTCACCCAGCAGTGATTGGAGTGGTTGGAGTACTGAAGAATGCTGATACCTTGATATGTTTTATGAGTGTAATGTAGCTGTGCTTCAGGCAGAAATTCTTCAGAAGAATGAGGAAAAAGAACATGAAGTGGAACTGTTTAAATTTAAAAAAAAGGTGTTACTTTTTTTTTTTAAAGGGACAGAAATAATACCAGAGTTCTTATACATATATACTGCAATGGAAATACATTTTCATTTGGGTACACTGTGCAATGCTGCTTTTACTAAAATTATCTCAAATAAATGCCATAACATGAGAATTACACAGGATACTGGTTTAGAACTGATTTTCTTTTTTTTTCATACAGCTCATGCTTATCAACCCATCAATTGTGCTCTTTGAAAAAACGAGTGTAAGAACACAGGCAAAACTAGATTTTCCAGGGGGCTTATAGAATGTAATCTGCATGTCTACTTCCCCAATGCCCTCTTCCACTTTTCCTTTGACCCATCTGAAAGGAGCACCTGCATTTCAGCA
Source organism: Edolisoma coerulescens (assembly GCA_013397115.1). NCBI lineage: Eukaryota > Metazoa > Chordata > Aves > Passeriformes > Campephagidae > Edolisoma > Edolisoma coerulescens. The sequence continues at coordinate 1,401,559 of VWZW01002154.1, forward strand.
TAAATGTGTTCTACCAAAACCCACCCAACCCCAACAGCAACTTCATTGTGCATCTGATCAGTGTCCCACCAAGCCCAGCAGCCCTTCTCCCAGAAAAAGCCAGTATTGACTACAGGGTTTTGAAGCCAAGCAATTGATTTCAGTCTGCAAAGACCTCCTGAACTGAAGCTGGCAGTTTCCATGCAGTCTTAGAAAAGCTGGTTTCAGACTTTATTTAAGACACAGCAGTTGGTTCAGAGAAATTTGTTAACGTTTGGGTGCTGTACACAAATAAAAGTCTCACGTTTAATTTATTTTTACTTTTTTTGTTTGGTTTCTGTAATACCTGCTTGGAAGAACTCATGACTGCCATGACTAAGCACTGATACTAATTAATAACTTCCAATGCAGTATTCATCAAACACTGCAGTTAAAGAAAATCTTCTGGTTTATTTGCTTTTATTTAAGGAAGAGAGCACATAAAATAACTGAACCCTGTAAATAAAATAAAATTATAAATTAAGATAAAATACCACCCTTTTTCTTTTTCTCTATAGCCTCATGCATTCCTTTCAAACATGAAATAACTTCTGAAGGAAGGATGGCTGTGGTGAAAATCAATATTTTTCCTCTAGCTGAGCCTACTTCAGAGAAAAGTCAGATCCTGCCTATGCCCTCTGCTTGCATCTAAAAATTTTAGGTTTCATTCCCTGTGGTAACTATCATAACTATACAGCTACTTCATACAGTATATATTGACTTTGTAAACTGTGGTTGTTCTCTGGTGCGGGGATCAGTATTCTGGACTGAGCATTCAAGTGTGGAAACAGGAAAAGTCTGACATGTTATTAGATGCGTCCTTACTCATGCTCTTTGTAAGACTTCCTACATATCCCTGGATAGAAAATCAATGGTTACGTATGAAGTATCTGTGGTTACCTATTGGAAAGCAGCAATATGCTGCTTGAGTTTGTGAAAGAAGCTTGGCTTTCTTATTTAGCAATGAAGGACTGCAAAAGACAAAAACAAAGTTGACTAAATAATATAATAATCCTTAGTTTATTGCGAGAAGCACCAAAAGACACAATGAGCAGGAAGTGAAGACCTACATATGAACATGCTAACTGCAGCATAAAGATTTGCCTTTGAGCAGAGCAGAATCTACTGCTTCTGCAAAACAAGAAAAAGTTAATGAGGTAATGTAACTGAAGGTTAAAGAAAAGTGACTGCAGAGGAGAAGAGAATTAGAGACAAGAAAGGTATTTATACACAAGAATTATTAATAAGGCTCAGAACTTAAAATAAGCTATGTACAGTGTTTGCACTATTCTAAGTTTTTAAAAATCATTAAACAATATAATAATTTTTCAGTAGAACTTTAGTTAGGAACAGGGCCTCATATAATTATTGAATAAGAGATGATTTCCTGCTCCAAAAAGCTTTCTATCTAAGTGTCAGTCAAAAGAGTCAGACAAAAATATATTGCTAAGTGGTCAGTTGGGTATTTCTTTAAAGTTCTTAAACCAAACTGTGGTCTTAGCATCTGCAGGTTATCATGTACCAGCACCGAGCTCATATATAATTGTCACAGAGCTGGCAATTATGGCTTTGCAAGACAAGGTCTACTCCCTCACATTTCAGATGTAAAAACAAAGCAGAGTATGTGCCCTTATGAGGCTGTAGTGTCTAGTTGAGGAATCACATCCTACTAAATATGATAGGCCAGATTCTGCCCCTGGTCATGTGCCTTTGTCAACCCACTGACAACATTAACTACAAAATAATATAAAGTGACACAGGGATTAAGCATTTTTACAGCTTAGAAAGCAGTGAGCTCACCTTAGAACATCCAGGTATTCTCAGCTTAAAGTACTCACATCTTGCAGCTGCTAAATGTTCTTCCTGTAGAGGATACACATTACACAGCACGCAGGTGGCAGTCACATCCTATCACTATTGTAAAAGCAGTTTATTAAGCATACACGGTGTGACAGGGAAATGGAAGATAGCCAGGAATTTGATCTTACCTGGTGCTCTGTGCTGCTGCTTCACGGTCTCTTGCCATGCTCAGAAGTCCTATGCTTTGTATTTGCTTCAGGCCTAGAGCGTCAAAGTGTATCAGTTCTTTTACAAAGCCACACAGCATCAGCATGACATGTGAAACTAGCCAGTTCTACAGCTCTTTACACTTCAAATGTTTTCATGATATTGAGCCTTACAAGAAAAATGTCAACCCAGCCTGATCTTTAAGCCTTTCACCATTGAATCAACACACGTGTGTCACAGATATTTAACAGTAACTGTAGAGATGGATGAACGAGTTTGTGGAAAATCCTGACCCAGCATGCATTTGCTCCAAAAGCCCTTCCAACCCTCTCTAAAGTTCCTGTCACATCAGTGGAGATCTCATGTCTTTGTTAGTCCTTGCTAATTTCCTGGTCATCATGCTGCTTGCTGATGATGTAGTAAAACCACATCCATCATCATAACCAAGCCCTTTAGCTGAGTCCACACAGCTTAATTATAAAACTTCACTTTGGTAAGGTAGATAAGCAAATACCTACTGTAAGGAACAACAGTCACTCTGCTGAAACAAGCAGGATGTTTCACATGCTGGAAGGGAAGAATGTGCCTAAATACTCCGCTGTATTTTTCATCTTATATAACAAGCCACTTTTTCAGAGGAAGTAGATTAACTCTGTAAAGGAGGCAAGAGGAGGAGCCAGGTGTTTTGGGAAGCATGGGCCATCAGTGTATTTGCTGTCCTTTCTCTACATTCTCTATTTTACCATTCCGTATCTTCCCTTTTCCATTACTTTTTTTTCCAGGTTTCCTTCCCCTTTATTTTCTGCTTGTCTCCTTTTGCTCGCAGACTCCAGATCTGTAAGGACTTGCTTGGTAACTTTGTCTTGTACAGAATTAATTTAGTACTTATCCATTATTTTGTGTTATTCTGCTTTAAATGTGTGAGTTCCACTGTCCAAGCAGGAGCAAATGACCTGTGTGAACGCTGGTGAGCACCTTGTTCTCTGTGGCTAACAGGGTGTAAAGCCTGTCACTCTTAATTGCCACCACAGATGACCTTTCAGCCTGAGTTTTGAAGTTCAATCATGAGATATATGGTATTTCCCAAGCTATTTGCACATGTTTTAACTGGAGACTGTGTGTATGTGTATGCAGCCATGGGTCATTACCCAAAGTGAAACCACCGGCTTGTGTGTTGTAGGCCACCAAACAGCCACCAGCTGATAACGACTCTCGGTTATTACTAACCAGGGTCAAATTCATGCCAGTGACCTAGAAGAAAAGGGCTCCATATCTCATTACTAACATTCTGAGCTCTCCAGTCCCCCTGACCACTGCATTCAGGTCTTTAAGGGAAAAAAAAGAAAAAAAGAAGAAGAAAAAAAAGAAAAAAAAAAGAAAAAAGAAAAAAAATCAGGCAACTAAAGCAGGTATTTCAGTAAAATGCATGTGTGCTATATGACCACATCAAACACCATCCAGAGAGAGTGAAATTCTTCCACTCACAATCTGAAAATGCATTCTCAGTATCCAGATACCTTCTTATAAAAAACAGCTAAAAATCTATCAACTAACACCCTAGGAATTCGTATGATAGAGAAGCATCTCCAGTCTGTTGAGTGAATAACAGACCTTTAGAGAAAAAACTAAATACTTTTTTACTTGATAGCCCCAAACTTTTCTGAGTGAGTCACTCAGAAAAGTGCTCAGTAAATAAAAAGATTCACAGAAGCCCCTCAAGTGCATTTTAACAGAAGAAAAGGCATTTCAAAGTCTTTTTTAAGTCATACTAAGATAAACTGTAAAGTTTTAAAGGCATTTCTTTTTCTTAAATCCTAAGACATTAATGAAATGCATTTGCAAATACCAAAATAGGATCCCATTATTCAAAAATGGGATTTTTAATTCTTTTCCCTCATTTCAGGTTCTTATGCAGTATTTTTCTTTTCTATTTTGGGACTGTAAGTAACTGTTGTAAAGTTGCAGGATATTTAGACAGAAAGGGCTCAAATCTGCAGGAGACCTTTAATGTGATAGTGATCCAGCAAAGAAATTGCAAATGCATGCTTCAATTCAGTTAAACTGCTGATTGCCAGAACACATTTTAGGATTTGGTTCTAACAGATCTAGGAATCTGAGGTCTTTAAAGCCTAACTAATTTAAATAAATGTATACACTCAGCTTTTTACTTTCCTTAAGATGATAAATAGTACAAAATCATGAACTCTAAGTTCTTTCCCACGTTATCTGTACTACCATATAAAATATTTCTAATGTAAATGTCCTAAAGTTGTCAAGATACTCATTAAAGTAGGAGAACTCATAGCCCCTAGCATAGCAGTTATGCCACCCTTGTGTTTTTTGAAATACTAAATCCTAAACCCAGGCTTGGTATGTAAATAGGGAAATTAATTTTTAATATTTTGTTCTACTATAGATTTGGATCATTTGGTTCATGAAGAGCACATTATTCAGCTATTTATTTGGACTTCTAGATATATTCCTTTTGTAGCAAGCTATTAGGCACCTTCAATGCAAAAAATGCGTTGAAATGTTATGTCCAAATTAGTTCATTTACCTGAAAGGGAGTGGGAGGGGAATAGTGATAGGAAGAAAACTCTTTGTGTATGTTGTTCCAGGCATGATAGCAGCCCTGCCAAATCCAGGTGTTCAAAAACCAGAAGACAGTTCCCAAAACACAAAATTGGATCAAACATCACAAGATTAATATCTGTTTGTTTTTCTTTTGATTTACTTTATGGCTTCTGAGATTTAATTTTTAAATGAAAGCGGAGATTCTTACCTAACCACAGAATTTTGGAAGCTGTGAGTTAAAGAAGAAAATTATACTGAGAACTTCATCTGCTCCTGCTTTTGCCCACCCTCTATTGCTCAGCATCTACACTGGAACTGTGAGGAAGGGACTACACAAACCATTTCACCAGAGCTGCACCACCTGGGCTCCCCAGCACACTGTGAACCTCTGGGCTGCCAGTTACTGTAGCATCAAGTCTGCTTTGTGTTGAGGAAGTGATGCAAATGAAAATTAATGGCCCGGTGAGTTTGGTCCTGCAGGAATCCAGTAGCAGTAGCACAGCATCCTGAATCTAGTGTGATTACTTGGGTTATTATAATATAATAATAGGTAACATAATTATAATAAGTGTGATTACTTGGGTTATTCAGAGATTTCGTTGTATGTCTTCTGCAAAGGACAGTCTGTGAACTCTGAATCTAAATTTCACACATTGGAATGATTTTGCCTCTACATAAACTAAGCTGAAGGAATAGATGCATGAAATCTCAGAGACTTCACATGAGTTCAATATACACACCTTCGAGTTTGTGATCTGCCTATGAGGATTCCACTGCACATCTCCACAATGTCAAAACTTTCCCCTGGATGCTGATGTAATTAGCCCTAGAGACTGTTCTAGATTCAAAGTTACTTCCATGATGCAAAATGTGGAAGGAGAGGCAATGTGAATATGCTGACACAAGCAGGTCTCCTTGACCCATTCCTGGGACAGCATTATTTACAGTGTTTAGGAAACTATCTGATCTCTGAATCTGTTTGTCTCATTCAGTCTAGTGAGTACACACCTAAACAGTGCACTAGTCTAGTCTGGGACTCAGAAAGTATTACTGTGTTCCTAACCTGATCATCCCAAGCTTATGCAACTCTGTTTTCTGTCTTTCCCACTAACTTTTGAATCTATTGGCCAATCTCAAATAAATTCGATAGAAGAGTAGAGATCTCAAAGATATTAAGTTCTACCCAGCTACATGAAAACTGATGACTAGATAGATGACTGGCCTCATTAAGAGAAAAACTGCAACGTGAACTTAAAAGTTCTGTTTTGTCTGGCTCACCAGCTGGACAATCAACACACAAGCAGCCACAGGACATGCTGCCTCTTGCCCAGCTAGTAATTAGGTACAGCAATGAGACCTCAGGATACTGTGTATGGACAGCAAGAGAGGACAAGAAAGCACAGGTGGAGTATTTGAGGTCCTGGACAGAAGAATCATAAGGTACATGAGAGGAAGCAGCTGATATTACTATCGTGGAGAGACATAAGATTAAAAGACAAAAGTGTAGGCGTTGACTTATGACAACATTCTTCATCACCAGGAAGGTGTGTAGTTGGCGATTATCAATAATGTGCAACTCTTCCTTTTTGATTTTTAAGACCAGAACGTGTATCTGAGAACCTGATCTAAGTTAGGTGCTCAGTCAGAAGTCAGTGCATCTATACCCAGCCGTAGAAACCAAAGTTGGCACGAGTGAGAGCTAAGACAATATTCTCCACAGAACATTGATAGCCTAAACCAGAGATCTTCCAGTGCACTTTAAAGGCAAATCCTGCACTGGCCATGCTCTGTCAACCCTGCTACAAACTGTACATTGCGAAGATGTCTCCAAGAACAGGGCTGGGGTTTAGAACATTTTGTGACTGCAAAACAGGGACTTTCCCTGGCACTCACTGTGTTGGACATCATATACACAGGGGGAATAAGTTACCTTCCAGGTTAAACAGACACTTGAAGCTACAGTAAATCACCTATCAGGGTATTTTAGGAGAATCAAACAGAGACTACCTGATGATCATAGAGCCATAATGCTCCATGACAACACATATGTTAACATTGTGGAACTTAATAGCTCTTCAGCAATATGTGATTGTATTAACTTCTTAAGGTATTTGCTGCATAACCTAAATACAGGGGTCACAAAGAGAAAAATAAATTCCCCTCCTCAACTATTAAAGCACTGTGCATATGCATACAATGCTTTACTCTCTGAAAATTGTGGATATTCTCATTGTGACCTCTAGTTTTTAATTTTCAATGTGCTGAACAGAACTGAGGAAAATGTGCTGAGATCACAAAGGTGAAGTTACATTTTTAGTTGTTACCCTTTCCCATCCAAAGCTTCAATAAAATTCTTCCCAATAGAATAAGGAAAAATGTAGAACTGGATTCTTTTCTTTGCCCAAAGATCCCGAGGTGCAGATGAACTGCAAAGTAAGGAGCAGTGCCATCATTAAGGAAATGATCATGCATGGGGTTTCTTCTGAAAATAATTCTACTGATTTTGAGTGGGGCACCCAAGTACAAAACTGGGTGCTGCAGTCTCTGAGTGCTCTTGAAAAACATTTTTGATACACATCATGCTTTGGGAGACCCTTTATACTACATGACTACACAACAGGAATACTTTTCTTATGATGACTTAAAAAAAGTTATCATTATGCTATTTTCCCCATGTAAAAGGAAAGCAATGACTGTACAAATACTTCAGTGTACGGTAAGAAAATGAAGGCAGGAGTTTTGATCTACATCTCTGACTCATGTTCATGAATTCATTAACCTCAGTGGACTCATTCACCTCTGTTTTCAGAGTAAAAACTATTCTCAGTGAAAGATTAGTCTGCAAATGGTAACATTTCCCCAAACTCGTGGCTGACAAAAGCCATATCATTGTCTGGTATATATTAGAGTGCCTTCAGGGTTGCTGTGAATTCAATCCCTCTACCTATAACCATCAAAGGACTGATGCTCCAGCTGGAGATCAACAGCCACACACACCAGTGACACTGCTGGAAATGCTGTATAGGAAAAATTCTTATACAAGAGGAATCGACATCTGGAGGTACCTACAAACTCTCTGGCTCCTTTGTATCCCTGGAACAGCACGTTCTGCTCAGAGCTCTTGAGCAGGAATTAGCCCCTGATTAATTTATCCATCTCAGTATTTCTACTGGGCTCATCAACAAGATAACTTGTTAAGAAGTGCTTAACTGCTTACTCAGTTGAGCGTTATTATTGCCATCAGCATTTCTCGTGGATCTTTCAGTGAATTTACAATTAACCAGTGCACAGCTTGAATCCACAAAACCTTGGCATGTACCAATAGCAATGGGGGACAGGACTCTTCAGTTCAAAATCAACAGCATTAAACAAATATCACTACACTGCATAAAAATCTATATTTTCCCAGTGCAGAATAAAAACTATAACCTACCTGTTTCTTTTTATAGTCCATTAAGTTATATCTACTGTACTTTCCTATAGTAAAATACTATCTGGTAACACTTCCCCTAATAAATAGCAGTGCTCTCAACAGTCTTTACTACTATAAATTCAATGCCTTTAACGAACTTAAGAAAATTAATCATGGTGTAGTTTAAACACTAGTGGCATCAGTCACTTCAGAACTGGCTTGCAACAAAACCATCTCCTTGAAAGTATGGAGCACCACAACTCCCACTGAGCTAAGCAAGGCTGGCACTGTTTGAAAACTTTTGTGTATGTGTAGGAGAAAAATGTATCAGTCTATCCCACCCACAGTTTATATATTGTTTTCTTGAGAAAAGTTCAGCTCACACAAATAAATGTTTAAATTTGCAGGCTCTTTTCTAAACTATATTAAAGCAGATCATATTCTGACAGATTTGCTCTTGGTGCTTCCTGATCCTTGAGTGTTATTTTTGATTCACAGCTGCAGATTTCATTTTTGCAACCTCAGTGTTTTGGGTTTGCATTAATGAAATCTGTTAGAGGCAATCACCTGCCTTTTGCTTTTCTACATCTTGATCCTGTAGATTAGCAGCATGAAAGAGAAAATATTGACACAGAACTACTAATGCAAGTGATTTTTGTCATCAAGAGCCATCGATCTCTTTCTCTGCAATGAATTCCTGTTGCTTTCTAGATTGTGACTATCAGGGCTTGTCAGGACTATCCCATGTATAAAATATTTGTGCCAGTCTTTTGCCAGCTGGCAGTTCAAACCAACCTAGCTCATTGTGAAAATGTTTTGCCTGGATTTTAAAATCAGATCTAGGGTTAAACTAAAGATTGTACCAACTGTATGTCTTAAATCCATTCATTCCATCTGACCTGCAAGTACACATCTGCTGCATGTTAGCCTTACCCTGCTGTCTGACAGTGGCACACATTTGAATCCTCATCATTTTGATTAAAGACTTGGTTTTGTTAGGATGTCATGTACAGTATATCAAAGGAGATCAGTAACCAGTCTGAAAGTCAGATGACAAAGAAAACAATCAGCACATGCACAGTTAAGCAGAGTTTCATGAAAAGAAGGCTTAACATAATGAGTCATAATTTGGAAAAGCGTCTGTAAGTGGTCTCACTACTCCAAGCTCACAGTGAATAGTTTGGGATTTTAGAAACAGTTACTAAGTACAGACAATCACAAGAGGTGCGTTGTCACAGGCTCTGTGCTACTCTGAGTACAAATCGGTTATCTCAGATCATCAGATTGTACAACATTCAGATTTAGGACAGGCAAAGCACAAAACATCTGGTAATAATCTTTTTTAAATTTTGGAGATTTGTCCAGCTCTTCAGTAAACTAATGTAGAATAGAAACCCACTTTTCCTTTAATCAATGGATAATGAAGAGCATTTGTGTGTTACTTGTAAGACTATCTAAAATACTAACTCTGTTTAGTAAAAACATTATTTTTTGCCTACCACATTAAAAAAAATCTGCTGGTCAGCCTTCCTGACTGATTTCTGGTTTAAATACCTTAACCTATTATGTTTCCTATTTGTGTTTATTAGTGTATACATAAGTGCATCTGTGTCTGTGTGTCAAGATCATTATTAATCATTGTAATGGCAGGGGAAAAAAAAGAGAACTTCTAAGCCCACTGGAAGAGCAATAGTGTTCCAGTAAGTTCAAGGTCTGCTAGGATTAAGGTTTGGCTGATCTGAGCCACCTGTTCTTCAAGTGAATACAAAAAGATGTGAGTGTAGTTCCTGAAGAAGAGAGCGTGGATTAGCTGGTCTTAGGAAAAGACAAATCCAGTTATTTGCTGAGCAGAAATGGTCAGTGTTAGCTGCCAATCCTACCAAAACAAAGTTTAGAGTCTGCTGTTTGTAACATTTTCTTTGATGGTTGCCTCTCTACACGTCTTTATGTGATATTTAAAAGGTAACAATTATTTATGTAAGATCCTTATATACAAATACTTTTTTTTTTCTCAAGGTATAGAGGATAATTGGTTAGAAATCTTTCAGCTAACTTTATAACTTTATTAAATGAACTAAATTGTTTTTAAGACAGAAATCATTTTTTTTTAATGATTCACCAGTCCTTTTGTTTCTATCACTTCAGGATTTCACAAGTGAGTAATTCATAATCACTTGAGCTGTCCAGTGAAGGATCAGGCTTCCATCCAGTGTACGTACGGCACTTGTGCCTCCAGGCTTAGGGTTTTAAAGCCTGTAAAGAAATGCAGTCAGGCAGAACGTGGACTACCTGTGACCAAGAAACATGTGCTCATTAAAGAGCACCTCTGCAGGAGAGGAACAGCATAGAGGCTGGGAAAGCTGCAGCAGGGTGGATTTCCTTGGATCACTGTGTTAAATGCATTTGGAAGGCAAAAGAGCGCAAGGAGAAAGATATTACAGGAACACTCCTACTAACTGGAAAATGTTGATCTTGAACATATGATCAATGTATTTCCCAGGTTTCCTTTTAAAATCATCTGTGTTCTTTTAATGCACTTAAAGGCATCCTGTGTTGTATCTTCTGCACTGACGCCACCACAGAATTTTCCATGGTATGCCAGTATTTGTGCATGATCTTCAGCAGGAAGCTCTCCTTTGGTCTTCTAAGCCATGTGCTATTTATTACAGAACTAGGATAGGAGCTGATACTTTCCCAAGCAATTATGTGAATGGGGACCACGAGCCCTTTTACTTTCAGTAAAACTCACCTGAAACATTTAAGGATTTTGAAAATTTCAGCAGCTGAGTTTTGAACGAGCTTTTAAAAGAGCACAAACACAATCCTGTACTTAATCTTTATTAAATAAATGTTTTATTTCTTTTTGATACTCAATCCCTCTGTATTTTTGACCAGGCTATAAGCAAAGATAACTTTTACTTACCAATTTGAGTTCACAAGGATTTGAAAACATTAATTTACTAACAGAGTAATAGTTTCACTGTGATTTCCTTGTAAGGACTTTCTGAACATTGTCAGAGTCATAAGAAAATGTGGATTGCTGTATTTGTGAGACTATCATATCATAAGTGATTTTGACTTGTCTTGTACATTTCACTGCCCTAAAAAACATTCAATTATCTTATCTGACCAGAATCTACTGATTAATAGGATGGATGTAGTAACTTATTTTTCTGTTAGTGCTTGCTTAAGCTCTGTTAAATCATTCTCTCTGTCTTCAGTCACTGGATTAAACTCTGGAAAAAGACAAATTGCTCTTATTCAGCATAGTTTTCTTTACTGCACATTGCAAAAGAATTAAGCTGATCTTTATTGCAATGGACAGCATCAAAAATTATAATACAGTTTAGGCTCTTATTCACTGTACATTCATTAGTACTTTTCCCTTCCTCCTCAAGTTTTTGTTTCTTCAGTGACCACAATCAGATGTCTGGTATACTCCTCCAACACACATGCTCCCCCAACACTGTTTTTTTCAGGATTTTCCTTTCCCAGGCCATTTGACAGGTTTTTTAGAGAATATATTCTTATATGTAAGATATTTTCAAATATCATTGAAATCTATTAAAGGGATTTTGCTGTATTAATAGATAGATAAATCACAGGTGTATAGTAACAACACTTATTTAGGACAATCTGCAGATGCAACATCAAATTTGTGTTCAATTTCAGTGATGTACAAGAAACATGTGCTCATATTCTTTAGCTGTCTTATAAGCTACTTTCTTCATATCCATGTAGAACAAGTAGTGCCATGGCCATACACGTAACATCAAAAGCTCTCCCTCAAAAAGCAGTACAGAGTAGTTCCATTTAAAGAATGAGGGGATGAATCAAGCCTCCCTCATTATTTCTGGGAGATTTGTCACACCTATTTCCATTACAAGATCACCAGAACATGAAAATGAGCCTACTGAGTCACATCAAGAGTCTCTCCTGCCCTGTGTCCTACCTTCTACACAAATGGATGCCTAGGGAAGAGTGGCAATAAAACAAACTCCAGAACACAACACAGCCTCACTGCTACTGATGTACTGCATCTGAAGGCAAATCTTTGCTTAGTTCCTTTTTCACTGAGCATTGCCATTTACATTTAATCTTATATTTTCTTCCAGTTTCTACAGTTTCACAGCTTTTCAATTTAGCAAACTGTAAATTGTTTTAGAAAAATTAAGTTCCTGCAACAACAAAAGTGCATCTTTATCATCAGCAAAGCAGACTTGACACTGGCAGAAACCAAGAACTTTGTAAACACAAAATGAACTCCACAGCATTGTCAGATAATATGCATCTAAAATACAGTTTTCCAATTTTCTCTCTTTTGTCTCACTTAGAGAAATGTTCACTTGCAGAACATTTTAGTAGCAAGTTTATGGAAGCCCTGTTACGGCAGGAGGCTTTCAAAGGTACATGCTCGTTCTCGTACCTGGTGCTCAGCCAGCAGATGGGGCTATTAAAGTCACAGGAATGAAAGAGAGAAACGGCGTAATTTGCAAAATTAATGAAAGTCTCTAAGTATTAAAGGTCAGAATAAAGTATACTTTACAGCTTAGAAGAGATCTGAATGCTCTTCAATGGTACAATAATTTACTGTATTTTTTCCAAATGTACATGTGCTGGAGAGTGAACCAAAGGTATTGCACATATTAATTGCTTTTGTATGGGTGGAATTTTATTGCGGGTGATGAGGCCCAATTATATCAATGCGACACTTTTCAAGTAAAATCTAAAAAAAAAAAAAACCACCCAAAACGTGTCATAAATGCACACCAAGTACTAAATCAGCATAATTTCAGTGTTTTGAATTGCCATGGGAATAGCTGAGTTCCCATCAAGTTAAGTCTTGCAGAGGTAGCAGTCATGCTTCTCTTTTCCTAATGGTGCTACCATCACTCCCTTCCCTGTTGACTATTGTTCAGGTATAATTATAATGTGCCTGCAGAAATCCCATTAAATGTCTAGCTTTTGTTTGTAAATTATATGTATTGTATGAACTGATTTGTGTGTTAAAAATTCACAGAATTCCAAGTGAAGAGCCTTAGAGTATTATTTTTCAGGAAATGAAAATAGCATGTCAGTATTTTAAAATGGAGATTTGGGCCCTTTTCTCCAGCTCAACAGAACCTGCCTTTCAAATATTACAAAGGACAACTGGGCATTGCCTAAAGGCTGCCTGTTTGCAAGCAGCACAGCCAGTGAGCAATATATTTATTAAGGGCACAGCAAACATATCACTCAGCTGTACACTTTGCCCAAATCTAAACCCAAAGACGCTGTTGAGGATCTTAAATTCTTGAGTTGCTCCTCATCCTATCGAAATATATTGCTAGAGCACACTTTTTTATCAAAATTGATCTGAAAAGTGATATAAGCAGAAAGAAGTTTCTTGTTTAAAAATAAAATTTCATCTGCTCAGAGATCTGAACTCACATAGGATGCTGAAGAAAAGCATTAAAAAGAAAGCAGCCAAGGAGAAATGAAGGGATGTATTTCATAAAGTATGAGGTCACCCTGCTGCCTCAGCAATCTTGTCTGTCTCTTTTATCACTGTACTTAGGTATTACTTTTTCACATATTTTATGTCTGGAAGGTTAGGATTAATACTTACTGAAGGGTGTAGAGTCCACCAAACATTCAGACTGCCCAGCTGCACAGTAGTCTGCAGATTTTATAAAATTTTAAGCTATCAAAACTGTTACCTGGTTTCTTAAAGGGCAAGGAATACACATGAGAATTTTAAACCCTGCATCTAATGTCTCTCCCTCACGTGAGTTTCAAAACAGTTGGCTTTTACACGTCAATTAGTTTTTGTATATTGAGATGGAGAATTACATCCAATAAATCTGGAATTAGCACATTATTAGACATAAGACCAAACCCTGGCTTTTCTGTAGTGCTCTAAATTTTACCTCGCTCTAAAGCTGAGAAACGTGGAAATGCTAGTACTGGTACATCAAAGCATTGGAAAAATTTAATCAACGGCACCTTCAAGCTATTATGCATATCAAGTGGCAAGATAAAATCATGAATAACAAAGTTCTGCAAAGTGGTTGCACAAACAGTGTTGAAGCAATCTTATAAAAGCGTATTTCTGCTGGACTGGACATGTCCTTTGCATGGAGGACACCAAGCTCCCAAAGAAAGAACGTGTAGTAAACTTTTAATGTGTGAAAGATCAAGAGACCGACTGAGGCAGAGCAAAAAGATGCCCTGAAAAAAAAAGAAAAATTAACCTCACCCATTGTGACACAGGTAGCAACACATGTGGCAAACAAAACGTGTTGGCGAGACCCATTAACATCTGCTGCAGAAAGCTTGGAAGAAAGACATGCAAGCCAAGAGAAGAATAGGGTAACTGGCAAGCAGAGAGAGTGTGAGAGTGGGAGCACGTGCAGGGAAACTGCAGAAACAGCCAGGAAAAACGATCCCAACGTACGGAAGTTGATGTCACACAAACTCGTGCTTCTTTCGTCTTCAGAACAACAGGCACCAACCGACGATGACAAATTCACATTTGGACCTTCATGCCAACCCTTAATCTGTGGTGCAGCAGCTAATGTTATTCTTGGAGCTCGACAGAGTCTTGCCTAAACAGCAGTAACCTAAAAGAGTGTGTTCACTTCAGCTCCATTAAAAAAATGTGGGTGGGGTGAAATACATGGGAAAGAAGCAATCATGAAAGCAATCCATAAGGAAGTTCATTTCATGCTTCTAAAAGAGTTTGGCAATAAGCAATTGGGGATTTTTTGATCAGGGAAAGGTCCTTGTACCAAAAAAAAAGAGAGAGACCATTTATTACAGTAGATTTGAGAGAGAAAGGGTTCTAAGGCATGCATTTTTATAAAAGAAATCATCTAATTTTTATATTTTCTCCTTTTCCCCTGGCAATGTCTGCTCCAATTCTTTGTTACTGAGTTTAGGAGACTCTTACTTTCACAGGAGACATGAAAGAAGGACATTAAGTTCACGTCACATCTGTGAACATGTTGCCATGTCAACAGGCAGTACTTTGTGGCTTAATTATTGATTGACTCATGTTCCTTTAGGACATAACACAAGCAATAACAGCACACTGAGCAGCTTTTCTAACTTAGATACCTCTTTATGCCACATAAGAGGTGTGGCACTTCCAACCTAGGCATGGTCTATATTGGAGCTTTAGCATAAAAGACCCTGCCACAGCCACCTTGCATAAAGAACAGGGTGGTCTCAAACATACATAATTATATTAATCACATCAATAAAGAACTGGGATTTGAGCCTTTGTCCTTTAGATAAAAATCCTTAGCATGCACAACTCCAGCTGAAGAAAAGCTTTTTTAGGTAATGCATGGATTAGTTCCTACAATCACTCAGTCATTCAACAAGTCAGATATAGCAACCAGAAAGAGTTATTTCCAGGCATAAACTGTGAAGTAAGAGAAGGTAAAAATTACAGTGCATTATGTAATCCATGGCAGCTATTCATGCATACATTGTTTTCCTGTGGTGGGTACAAGGTTGATGAGCCCACTTTCTTTGACCATCAAACTACCTAAAGTTACCTTGTGTTTACCAAGACGTAAGAGCATATACCCTAATTATTAACCACGAAGTATCAAATACTACAAACCACCACCCTAACTTGCCTCACAGGAATTTGTTCCTACAGCTACATTCCAGTCAAGTGTCTATATGCACAAAGCAAGGGACTATAAACAGGCAGAGAGGAGCACTGAGTAGTTCAAGAACTCTCAGTAAAGTTTGAGAGAGATAAGCAGAATGGGAAGAGAGATGAGATATGCTTTAAGATGAAGTATCTCAATTTGTTCCATTTCACAGCTGGGTAAATCAGTATTATCTATGCTGGAGTCTTATGGAGTCTCCTTTGCAGGAGTAAATTCAGATCTTGTATTGGAAGTGCAGTCAGGCAGGATTCCCAAGAACTCAAAAACAAAGCAGAAGGGCAGGGTCTTTGTTTTTTGAAAGAGGGTATTTAAACTAGGGAAAAGACATGTAGAAATGCAAGATGCATTTCTAATCTAAAAAGAGAATTTTTTTTTTTTTTTACAGTAGAAGTAGTTCCTTTGAAAATTTCATCTGCCGCTTACAATTTTAAGCTTAGTATCCTGGGAAGTGGATGCACAGAAAGAGGTGGGCAGCATCTTGGAACATCCTTATTTCGAACCCAAGTTGTCGACACAGTGGTGCTCACACTCAGTTTGTCACTGCTGTACCATTTTATATATGCTGTGGGCCAAAAATAAGTGCTCCTTTCTGTTTAGTTCTTTTTCTGTAACATATAGAAACAATTAAGATATGGCTTGTCTTTAGGAAGTTGTATTTGAACTAAGCAAATTTTAATTAGGAACACTGCACCATTTTTTAAGGGGTTTCTTAATACATCACAGAGAGATAACTCTTCGAAGTATGTTCTTCAAATCAATTTCTATATAAAATTGTATTTCTTACAGAGGCATAAGTTATGCTAAAAAGATATACTTTTACAATAAACTTCAAATTTCTTTTCTAATTAGACTGTACCTTTATTTGGAGATGCATTTCATGTTTGTTGACCTGGCAATATTTGCTTTTCAGCACTTCACCGTTTTTTGGAATTTGCTGTTGTTTCCTGTGAAGTATCATCTCCCAGTCAGAAATCCCATCTCATGACTAAGAAAACACATTCACTCATCAGATCTACTGATTTTCCTCTGTGGCTTGGATCAAGTCTGTCCAGGCCTCAGAACCTCCTCTGTGTAATCAGGAAAACAACACTTGCCTTCTGCTTTTGTTCCACAGCGTCTAGGAGGGTGCTGGGACAGTCTCAAAAAATACAGAGCTCAGCGTACTGGGATTACAAACTCTGTTACAGTTTCTTACTCCCTGTTTTAGTTTCAGAAGAATACATCCCTCCAAGCCATTTATGTAAATAAGTTAACTTGATACATAGAGGTGCTGCAGCCTTACAAATTCTACTTCCCCGTCTGTAAAAAGGACACTTCTAGCTCCTCATTGCTCTTGCTTAGAGCTACTTTTCAATTTAATGAGCAAACTTTTTTCTTCCCCCTTCACTCCCCTCTCTTTAAGCATTAATCTCTTGGGTAAAACATTGTCAAATGACTTCTAAAAATCTAAAAATATAATGTCCATGCTACACCCTATCTTGGCAGTGTTATCTTCAAAGAGTTCCAGAAGGCTAGTGAAGCATGACTTTTTTTTTTTCCTAAACCATGTGTACACAACTAATCAGGCTGAAGGATGCTTTTACAAGATACTCCTTCCCCTAATCTGTCAAAATTCTTTCAAATGTCATTCCTACAGATGAAATTAGCCTAACTTGTCTAATTCCACATGGTAAGATCTTTATTAAAGAAAGCTCAAAGTGAAAGAAAATAATGATAGAGGAGAGCATATAATTTGTGAGGGCTTGACATGCCCCGCTTGGGGAGCTGTAATAGTCAGAAAAGCCCATATTTGCCTCAGAAAGTGTTACCAGAGTTATCATGCCATGATGACTCAAACGTTCTTTTGTCTTTTTAAACACTGGAGTTACAATGACTCCTGGCCACCTTTAAAGCAGCCCTCTGCCGGCCTGAGCAGAGAGGAGCCCACAAGGAGTCTCAATTGTTTTATAGAACCTGAAGAAGGCAATATTCCAGAGTACTCTTTTTTGCTACATTTGTTACAGAGATAGCCATTAAAAGGAAAAAGGCCATGGACCTGTTACCCACAGAAATAATCAGTAGAGTCAGCAGCTTACATGCAAAATGCCTTCTGCTACATCCTCTGGATTGACATACCATTGACATTACCCAAATCAAATTAATATCCTTGAGAAGCCTATATTCATACACCTTAATGAAAAGTACCATTCATTCATACTTTCTTGTTATGCCACCTTTTTTCTGCATTTTCTACGGTCCACTGTATGATGCAGTATTCCATCTGCCAACCACTGAATGACAAACCAAGACTTTGTGTTCCTGCAATTCCAGTTTCACCACTGCCACTCACATTAATGGCCCCACAAAGAGGAGAATCTCTCAGCTGGCTCAAGACAGAGACTCTGTAGCTGGCATGGCCTTTCTAATGAATGATAGCATAGCCTGACATGTTCACTCCTTAACAGAGGTACAAGAGGAAACAAGATGAACCAGAAGTGAAACAGAACCATATCATTTTCAGCAGTATGATTAGATTGCTTATTTCTTTACAGCTGGACATGGATCCTGCTTATCTACTCACTGTGCTGAGCCAAAATGCCAAAAGCATAAAACATAGCTGTATGAGGTCACCGTGGCATTAGTCAATTTTTTTACTAAAGAAAAAGAAAGACATGATGTTCATTCTATTGAATTTATATACTGACACACGATAAAAATCCAACCTCAACCAAAGATTCATGCAGGGAGACTCTCCGGTGGCTCAACAAAAATGTGCAGCTGGCACAAATCACATGATTTTTCCCCTAGTGGTTAGAACTGTTACTTAAGATTACTCTTAAATGCATTTTCCAAAGATTCTAGAATGCAAATAATTTACAAGCTTTGCTTATCAAATGCTACAGCTAAAGTTTATAATAAAGTTACAATACAGTAATTATGACATGACAAGGGTAACTGATTCCCAACAGAACTACCCCTGTACCTTCCATTCTTCTGATAAGTACAACTCTTCCTTTTTCTGAAGCAGTTCTAAACAAATTACGGATAACGTTTGTTTCTCCTATATGTAGTATGCAATAGCATCTGAGTGACTATGATTGAGTGAAATCATCACAGCTGGAGAACAGGAAATAACCTGAGGGTGAAGGGAGCCAGAAAATAATCTGTTCCGGGGTCCAGAAGGTCTCCTTGGCTGCTGGGGTGTGCAGTGGCAGTGTATGAATGAATTAAACACAAGAGTGAGAATAAAAGGCAATGCTCTTGAAGTTGAACAATACAAGCTAATGAAACCTCTGGCCTTAGGTTTTATATATCTACGTGTTTTTACTTCAAAAAAGTAATTTAGTCATACTTGAAAGTTCGAAGACCCCGAAAAATAAAGAAGACTTTATCCAGGATTGTATTTAGTATTGTGTAATTTGAATCTCTACATGACTGAAAAAAGTTCCAAGTGATTATTGATGCAACTTTCTGTGAGTATAGCTCCTCACATTTCTTCCTCAGCCAAATATAAAAATGAACCGTGAAGTTTGGTTATTTATTTGATATTGAGTGTTATGTTAAGCACTCCACTAGGCCCAGCTAGTTCTCTCAAATACTTTTAAGTGGGCTTTCTTTGGCTTATCAATTTACTGATTTAGCACTCAATTCATTTACTTGTGCACGTCTGTAGGTGTATGACCATGTTATATCAACAGCTGTAACTGTTGCCTGTGGATATTTTCTTGGACAAAATGGATGACTCAGGGCCTCTTCTCACATGAATTCAAGGTGTGGCCACCTACTTCAGTGTGCTTCTGTCTGGAATAGCAACCTCGCATGACATGCAGCAGGAAAGAACAACTCGTATAATGCTTTTGCTCTTTCTGACCATGCTTTAATATTCCAAACATTCACGATGTCCTATGCCAGATACTTCTGATGAAGAATGTCAGTTAGGAAGTGATAATTTTTCAGGAATACAATTTACTCACAGTTTTGCTTAGGAAAAAATTCCTCCTTCAGTATTGTTCTTCCTACTCAGTCAGCTAGACTGAACTCGGCACACCAGAAGTGTTTGACTTCTTTTCCAGCTGCCCTAGAAGAGGTATGGAGATGTCACCCTCCTCACAGTGAATGACAAATTGGAATTATCCCAGTAGGATGACCCAATATACAGATCCTGGTAGTACAATCCAATATACTGAACCAAACACCTTAAGGGGATCAATAATAAAAAAGGCCTGGGTTTTGTTTGCTTGGTTGGTTTCTTTTTTTTTTTTTTTCCTTTTCCAGAAATCCATCCTGAACAGTCAACAGTGAGCTACAGGAAAATGAAAACCAATTTAATACAAATTTTCTGGAAACCTTTAAAGAAACAGTTTCCAAAACTGGTCTGGAACTCTGAGTGTCCTCTCTAACCACCGCTGGCTAATGAAGCTTGTGGAAATAGATCCATTGCCTTGCCTTCACTCTGTCTCTTTTTATTGATCAGGCTCCTTTGAAAAGTAAAAAGAACACACCTGGAGATTACAACTTGGCTACACCTCAGGCAGAGCACTCTAGTGAGGGGATTGTGGTTGCTAGCACACACCTCCCCATTTTAATCTATGCATGTTTCAAAATAAACAGAAATGCTCATAAAATATTTGCATTCCCAAATATTCACATTGATTTTGGTGTACCAGCACCAGCATTCTACAAAACACTGGGGGAAAAAATGCAAGTAAGCATCTCAAACATTCCATTTTGATTTACTTTCTTGTGGACTAACATCCATAGGTGGTCCCAGAGCTGAATTGAGACTCTCTGTTGCAGAGGCTAGCTCATAACTCCAGGGTTTAACATAACACTGCACCATGAAGGAAACTCTAGTTCACATTCCAGCCCTTTCACTAAATAGCATGGAAACTGTATACACTCACTCCAGGTATAAAATTAATCTCTTCCTAGTGCTCACTGGCCTATGAGCTTGGCAGCCTTTCAGGACTATGCTTGTAGAGCATCGACGCATTTCAAGGAAGAAAGTAATGTGTCTTTAAATTCCTGTTTATAGAATTGAAGATTCTTTGATTCTGTTTCAAAATCATGATGATCATGACATAAAACAGGAGAGCTGTGTGTAAAATGAGTTGTCTGTGAGATCTCTATTATTCACATGCATTTTAAACCTGAATTTGAAAAGATCCACTTACTTGAATCAGATTAGTGAACTTCAGTATTTTGGTAAGCATATGCTACACACTTGCAAAAGATTCACTTAAGAGACTTTTTCTGTTTGTATCTCCCACATTTTTATTGCAAGACCAAATAATGAGTAGTAGTAATAAGTTCACGTGTAGCATTAAATCAATATGATTTTTTCCCCCTAAAGCTGCTTCTTTCTGAATAGTTATAACAACACATGGCATTACATAATTTCAGTACAGACATTATACTTATAAAAAACCTCGTATTATGTCCTCAGATGGCCTGCTGTAATATGCTTCATTTACTTATTAAAATATTTTTGTCTGATTATTAAATTCTTATTTATATAAACAGTTTCTTATGTGATTAACTGTGGAGAGTTGGTTGACATTAGTTACTGTTTCCACTAAGACTCAATGAGAGTGCAAAGGGCATAAAGTGATTAAAGGGTTCAAGTTCTATACATCATATAAGCATCTAATTATATTTACTTGTTGCTCTATGAAATCATATACAGTGGTAATAATAGAACTGTAAAGCTGCAACCACACCTATTCAAACTGACCTTCCAGAAATGTGTAACAACCTTTTAGCCTGGGTAAAAATACATTGGTTATTTTGGTAAAAAGGTGCTAAGGTATTTTTCCCTGTGTTTTGTGTATATTACATGCACAAATATAGTTTGTGTATGTCACACAATAAATAGACAATAGTCTCTTTTTTATACAGAGTGATTCATAGGATCTATACCTTTGAGTCACTATTTTAAAATGAGTGTATCTTCTCGGGAAGATAAATCGAATTCAGACAACTATTCAACTTTCTGACACTGGTGGTTCTTCTTAGCTGTGGAAGCTTCCAGAAAAAGAGAAGGAAAAGGTTAATTTTCTTGTCACTTGCCCAAGTTTTATACTGATGTAGCTTCACACATTTCTGTGGGATCACTTCCCCTTTCCACCGTGTTAGAAGTCCAATTCAGACTTTCCATTTCTTGCCATGCTGGCTGACGACAAAAGCCACCTCTTGACTTCTTGGAGCAGTCAAGGACTACGCTCCTCACCGCGTCCGAGCAGTGGCCTCCTCCAAGCCGGGAGCGCTGCCTCCATGCGCGGAGCGGCTCCCACAGCCTGGCGGGGCCCCCCGGGCCAGGCCCTGCCCCTCAGGCCCTGCCCCTCGGTCCCTGAGCCCCTGCCCCTCGGCCCCTGCCCCTCATGCGGGGCGCGGGCGGCACCGAGGGACGGGGCGGACCCAGGGCGCTGCA
>VWZW01002154.1:1424187-1522909 GCA_013397115.1 Edolisoma coerulescens
CGGCCGCACGTGGCAGCGCCGCGACGCCGGGGAGGCCTCGTGGGGCGGCGGGGACGGAGCGGCCTCGGCCCGGGGAGCGGCGCCTCACGGGGAACTGCCCCTGCCCGAGCTCCAGGAAGGACGGGACGGCTTTTGGCCTTAACTTTTTGACTTGGTTTTGTGTGCGTGTGTTTTTTCTTTTTATCGTAACTGCCTGAGGGCACGGGTTTTTGCCCTTTCCATTAGCAAGCTTGGGCGTTGCGTGTTTAGGTGATGGTTGATTGCTACGTTGTAAAGCCTTTGATAGCAGTCAGGGAAGTGTTTTTGTGGTCATAAGAACCTATTGAAATGTACATGTATGTTTACAAGATCACCGAGAAATTGACAGCAGTATCACAGTATCATCCGGAACCTTCTGGAAGACTTTCTGGTTTCATTTTACTCATTCTGCTATTTAGGGTGAATTCTCAGATTTAACTTTGATGCTTGAGTTTCCAATGAGTTACACAAACGGTGTGGTTTTGTGTTATGAGTTAGTGTTTTAAGGTCGATTTCCCCCTCCATGCAAACACACCGTCTTGTGTTTTGGCAGTGCCCTTTGTTTTTCAACTACCAAGAGGGGCTGGAACACGGTTGAGCTCTTGAGAGCAAGCTTTCTCATAGTATTTATTATGTATAGGCAAATGTGACTTTTTCTCATCTCTAAAGATCTCTACAAACCAAAAAGGCAGCTCTAAAGGATGTGCAAAACTTCTTTAATCCCTTTTTTCCTTTATATCCTGGTACATTTGCTCTTAGAATGGTCTCTGTGATTCTTCTTGTGGCCAAATTAAAGGGAACGTGTTACCTTCAAAAAACTGAGCTGCTTATCTGTGAAATAGATTGTCTTAATTTTAGCATGTCATTTGATGTGTGCTTCAGTTGGATACTTCTTCAGTTGCTCTATGTTCGTTTTGAAGGACAGTTTTGAGATAGTGAGGGTTTTTTTAACTTTCAGGGATGCTGGATGCTTCTATTGGGAAAAAAACCCTATTCCTCTGACTCCTTTATGGTCTCATCTGAATAAAGGAGTGGATAAAAGATACTTAATCAGCTATTTGTGTGTATAATGGCTGTTCTCATTCTAGTTTTTTCATCCTGTATTATTTTTAAACCATTGTAATTAGATGAAGAGTGCTGGTATTAATTCCAGTTGGGATAGCAAACAAAAAATACAGACATGCACGGGATTTAATGATTTTAGGTAACTCAGGTTTGTTACTTTCTATATTAAGGAACTCATTTAATTTTTTTCTCATTATGTGTCTTTCCAGGCACATGGTTGGCTCATCTCACATAAAAGGATAATGCTGACTTACTGGGGGTCTTTAGTCTGTCTTTTGCCCTCTGTAGTGGGATAATCAGGTAGTCATACTGTAAGACATGAAACTGAATTGTGGTGCACACACACGTGCAAGTCCTTTGCCATTTCTTAATGGGAAGTTTCAACTTTTCAGCCTGTTTTGTGGGGTTTTTTTGCAATATCTATTTTAATGTTATTTTTCACGTAAGCGGAAAAACTGCAGTAAAACTCACGGAACCATACTCATTGGCAGTATGATAGGACTCAAAGGGCAGAGCCTGTTGAAGAAACATCACATATTTGATCTTCATCTCACTGGGCTTATTGGTAACAAAAAACAGACTATTTAAAGGATAACTGGGGAGAGAACAGACTTCTGTTTTGTAAATGGATTTTGTAGCTGTTTGCTGACAATTTGTTTGAGAAATCTCCATTCCTGAGCTCTTTACCCTTTTGCATTGGCCCCCATCTGTTCTTGTCCTTCCTATCTCACTTCAAATCTGTCACCTAAGTATGTTTCTTGTCCTCTTATCCACAGGGAGGGGGAAGCTTGCAGGAGGAATTTTATTTCTCTTCTTTTACACCATCTGAATGTTTTGAATATGTAAAGGCATTCATTCTCTGTTCTGGTACCTGTTGTTACACTGGCCACTTCCTTCAGCTAATAGAACTATTTTGATTAAAATTTATGTTCAGTCCTTGCATACCCTGCAGTCCAGAGCTTCTGCAGTCTCTACTCCTTTATAAATGTTTATGACTTAACCCTTGCTGTACCGTTGTGGTAAGGAAGCATTGGTTTTCCCAGACAGGGAAGAGAGGGAGGAAACTGCACTGATGATTCAGAGGTGTGAAGTACTGGCAGGAGCTGCACATGAAACCCCTGGTGTCTTACAAACAGGTTTTTCTAAGATCACAGAGGGAATTGGGCCAGGGGCTTGGATGCATTTGTTCAGCTTACATCTAACAAATAGTTTTCGTGCAAAGCCCTCAATTACATTTGCATTTCTTTCATTCTAGTCCAGAAAAGTGTCTTGTCACTCAGAATATTGATTCTCACAGTTGGTCTTTTATTCATCTTAGTATACATAGAATTTTTTTAATATATACTACTGTGCCCATTTTTTAAGTACAAGCATATTTATAAATATATGTATCACTCTTTTGGTGTAGACTATTTAGTAGATGATGATGTAGTTCAGGGGTTTTTTTGTATCCCATATTGTTTCATACTTCCAAAGTCAGTTCTTACACCATGACTGGAAACAAATGCTGCTTCCTAGTGAAAAGTAATGTATGATACATGAAGTGTCAGGCAATTCATCAGGAGTAAGGAGGAGATGGCCCTAAGGCAAACAGTTTGCTCTTTAGAATATAATGGTTACTTAACCCTTTAACTCATTGAGCACGTGTATAAAGAACAAACTGGAGGAAAAAAAATCCTTCTCAAGAAGAAATAGTAATTCTTTCTTGAAATGTTTGTCAATGAGAACAAGCCCTCAGCCCATCAGTGCTGATGTTTATGAGCAATTCATTTAAATTATAAAAACTGTATCTGAATTTGTTTCTTGTGAAATTTGGATAGTTATTTCAAGTGTTTTTAACGTTATGAGTGGCGTGTTCCCCAAATGAAAAATAGTTGCAGGCATGTTCATGTCTTTCTGCCCAAGTCCAACCCTGATTACTCTATGTTTGTTTTCAACAAGAGCTGCAGTAACTGTATTACTTCGTGTGATTTCTTCCACAGATGGAAACCTAAAGTGTGTTCTTTAAACTGTTTAAAGAAATACTGATGCTCAACTTGAATCCTAACCTATTGGAAAGCAAACTGGCAGTAGTTTTAGGAAGTGCAATATTCATAAGTACATTGTTGACAGTGCAAGCCTTGTGTTATTTTTTACTGCTTTACTTTTTTTATGAAAAGCTGCATACAAACTAGAAATTTGAACACATTTTGCACAGGAGAAACAAATGAAATTGCCTAGATGCCTGCTTTCAAATCTACAGAATAAACCTGGTGAAGAATAGGGGCCAGTCTTACTCTAAGAGCTGTGACCATTTGCTTGCTGTTTACAGCCAGAGATGCTTTTCCTGCAGTAGTGTACAAAGAATCTTTGATACAATTCACATCTACTATTGTTATTATTATTTTTAAATAGAATTGACTTTGCCTTTTTATGTGAAGTGGCATGCATTGATATTTGATGATGGCTTTTTAGCTGCCGTTTACCTACTGGTAGGTCAGTATGTGCTACTAGGAATCAGTATGTTTATTTTGTTGCATTTTTTTCCTTTGGTACGATATTTACAGAGGAAAAATATTTTAAACAATGTTATTCTTTGCACGGCTTCTGTTTTTATTTTAATGTAGCTGGTTTAGACCCAGACTGAACAAAGTACTTAAGCACATGTGGAACTTTAAGCCCAGGGACTATTCACGGACTTAGAAGTTGCATGCAAATTTATGTCCCTGGGGTCAGATCAGACCCAGAGAAAGAGTTGTAGAGTTTGCTGTACGGCTTTTGGATTAGAAATCCTGTTGATTTAAGGCTTGAATAGTCTGTTTGGCTGAAGGGCAGTTAATGGGCATTCTGATTCCAAGAGTATAAAGCAGTGTCCTGGGTCTGAAGACATGAACATAAAACTGTTAAGAAGTTTTTACTGTGTCATTTTCGATAACCATGTGGGACCACAGCATGGTATGAAAGAAAGAATGTTGTCTGATGCTAGCCCTTAATTCTAATTCCTGTCTTTAAGGAAATACAAGGACTGATTTGCTAAGTGTCACTGATAGCCTTCTGTCTGTGCTTTAGTTAGTCAAAGTTTCTAGAAGAAGAGTGTGTTGTATTTTTTTTTTCCTCCTTCTACCAAAAAAAAAAAAAAAAAGGCAATAACTTAAAAAAGGTTCAGCACAAAGCCCTCAGTTACTCCTGAAGGGGTTAATACAGCAAAACTCTTGGAGACATCTGGCAGAAGCTGTGGGTGTTGGGTGTGGCAGATCCCAGGGCCGTACCAGTCTCTACAAGGGAGCTGTCATCCTCCTTGATTTATCCTTCCCTAATGTCACGGGGTATGGATGTTGAAACTGTGGCTAGAATGTGAAATACGAAAAACATGAAGATTATGATTTAGTGTCTGGGGAGGCTCATTGTTGGCCTCTGTTCACAAGTTGTAAGCATCGGAGGTAGCTTGACACAGGTTACAAAATCTGGTATGTAGCACAAAAAAAAAATGCAAGAATATTTTGGCGTTTGGAACTCGTACATGTGTTAGTGCACAAAAATGAGTGACGGCAACGATTAAATCAAAGGCTGCGTTGATGATATATTACAGTGGAAGCACATTGAAGGTGCTTGTAAATAACATTTAAATAGATGTACTTTCTGGTCCTTCATTTGCAAATAAATATAACAGGTACAGTAGATGAAAAA
The DNA here is from genome assembly GCA_013397115.1 of Edolisoma coerulescens. Taxonomy (NCBI): domain Eukaryota; kingdom Metazoa; phylum Chordata; class Aves; order Passeriformes; family Campephagidae; genus Edolisoma; species Edolisoma coerulescens. The sequence continues at coordinate 1,428,937 of VWZW01002154.1, forward strand.
TAGGGAATTAACTGTCTTCAGTAAAGACAGTTTTGATAAATATAACAGGGCTTAAATATAAGAATATTGTGTTCATGGTTTGGAATCTTTTTGAATCTGACATCGATAAGAAGCTAAGTTTTAGTATAAGTTTACATGCAGTTTTTTGATAATGAAATTGATTTTATTCTTTATTTTCTTCTATCTTGTCACAGTTAAATATTCTATAATTGCGGTAGTTGGATCAAAATGAGTACCGTGGATTTTTGTCGAAGTATCCCCGTATAATAAATGTTAACTAACTGAAATGAGTTTATTGCATAAAACTGTTTTTCTTGTTTCACTTTCTTAAAGCACAATGATGAATAGGACTGTGCTTTCATGATGGTAGAATACAGATGTCATAGTCATAGAAGCTGTTAATAATTAAGTATCAACTTACAAGTATCAACTAATCATATCTAGTATGTAAAACATTTTCTGATACAGCATGATGTATATAAAGTCCCATGGGTAAAGTTCTGTTCTTTTGGACATATATGTATTTTTTGGTTGGATGATAATTCCATTATTGTCAATAAAAGTAGTGTGTTTTGAATCAAGCTGCTCTCTACAATTCAGCTTCTAAACCAGCACTTTCTTTAAAAATATTTAAGAGCTTAATATATAAGCTTGAATAAGCTGTAATTTAGCCAGTTGATGCAGAAATTCATAATAAATAAGTTCCAGATGGGGAAATGCATTTTGTTGGTTTCAGGTATGAATGACCAAAGGAATAAAGGGTATTTGTGCTGAGGAGCAAGAGCAGTGCAAAATTTCTATTGAGGAAAAAATGCAATTTGGTTTTTAAAATACTAAGTGTAACATATAAAACAATATGTTGTTTAAAGCCATATTCATATGATTTTTTTCCTGGGTTTTTTTGGGGTTTTTTTTGTCATCTGATTCGTTGAGTTTGCAGCTATTTTAAAGGACAGAAGTAGTGTTGTGCTATAAATTAGGTATTTCTACCTGGTTGGGTTTTTGCCAGAGACAGTTCCTCACACTGACAGCTGGGAAGTTGTTTGCATTGTAATGCCACCCGGATGTATGAGAACTGCTACACACCAGTTCATACACTCAGGAATATCTGTGAAACTGCTGGTTTTAGACTTCAGAGCTTTATCAAATGCCTTAAGAAATTCGCAGTATTTTCTGAAGTTTGGAGTAGAATTGTGTTTTGAAACGTTGGTGACATTATTATGTTCCCTAAGTTCCGCAGCTAGAATTGTATTGGGATTCCACATTAACCTGCTTCAAAGCAGGAAGTGGCTGCTTTTTCTGATACCTTCTGATACACTGGAGTCTGTCTTGGCATTGCTTTATATTAACTTTGCACAGATCTGAGTGATACCCCTGATGCAATAGAAGCTGAGGGGCAATGAAGGCTTAGGTATCAAATATGTGTTACTCAGTGGATTATCTTTCCGAATATCTTTGCAGTCTGAATCTTGTTTGGATTACCAGGTCATTTCAGTTATATTGTTGGGATCTTTGTATAATCTTATCTTTACCTTCTTGTGTTGTCATGTAGTACCATCTGAGCTTATCTGCTGTGGCTGTCTGAAGAAGTCTGGAATAGTGGAATATGGAGCCAGTAAGATTTTGTTAAAACAATGTACCAGTAGTAAAAAAAAAAAAACTAATAAAAAACATAGAATCACAATATTGTAGATATCCTCTCTCAAAATAACATATCTTTGGACTGGTCAGGACATCTGGAGGGAGTTTGAAGCCAGAGAAAATTGCCCAGCTATACAAGGCTAAACGAAAATAAAAAGGCAGCTAAGTGGATTCATTATACATGCATAAACCAGGAAATGAACAAAGTGATGAGCTGAAAGATCAGACAATGATGTGCTAATAAATAATGTCAGCCTGCCCAGCATCTCTCATAAACATCATATCTTTATAAAAACATAAAGATCGGCATTTTTCGGAAACAAAAGCCGTAGTTTTGTTTTCCTGCTGTCTGCATGAAAGTTAGAGGTTAGAGAAACTCTGTGCCAGCAGAATTCTTCTGCTTCCTTTGGTGTCTCCACAGCTGTGTGTATGAGTGGCACCACTGTGTATTAGACAAAGTTGTTACTCACGTCTCGTCATGATCAGTCAGTCGCCCTTTTTAATGTCCAAAGAGAGCTTTCCTGGTAAATACAGGTATGGGTATCTAACAGCCAGGCTTCTCAGCTGTTTTGCATCACACCTGCCTGCAAAAATGAGATCAGCTGCTTTTCCACTTAGGGATGCCTTCATTTAGGAGATATGTTGAAACAAGCTAAAAGGTGTCATAGAGAGAAGGATCATTCCTAACAGGTACAGAAAGCCCATGGGCTCATGGTTTGAAAGGGCCTTTTAATTATAGGAAAGGATCTAGGTATACACAGCAATTCAAACATACTGGGAGTTGGTTTCCCAAAAGTCTTTGGATCTTGTCAAAATCCCTTATTTCCAAAGTGCGTACACCACTTGAGGAAGTTTAATGCATTTTTTAAAAGCTTTTTTTCAGATAATGAGAAATACATTTTTACATCGTCTTTCACTGAGTTGTTTTTGTTTACTTAGTCTACTCACTGCCTTACAAACTGGTAATGAAGAATGTAGAGACCTAAAGTGAGGCTGTCTTAATTCTTACACCTATCTTCATACAGATGGGGAAAGTTCAGGAGGATGAAAGCTCAGAAGAGTTTTTCATTTGCAAAACTATTGCACACTTCTCTGAATCTTACTCTACTTAGCAAAGCAGCTTTATTTGTGCAAGAAAAGGTAAAATTTTCTTAGAACACAGGTTTTTCTTATGCAAATTCCATTCAGGACCATGAGTACTTTTGCTGGCTGTGAATAGGCTTTCGATCATTGGAGTCTTAAGAAATTAATCCTGTTTGGTTTATTCATCCTTTATAAAGAGACTGTTTGAATCACATGCTTAATTTGGAACATCCAGGGGTTTTTTTCATAATGGTGCTAAAAACAACTTGTTTTGTTGTTGTTTAGAGTATGTCTGTGGGAAAGTATACAGGAAAGTATAGTATATAGCCTGCTTCAAGTCTAAACATGATTGCTAACGTATATACAGTGAAATGAAACACCTTCAAGATTTGAATCTAACCTGTCCGTCGGTTGCCACATTACAATAACTTAAAATCCATAGACCTTCCTTGGGCCAGTTACTATTAATAATCCAGAATTTGCTGTGAATTTAAGCTGAACATATTATCTTTGTTTTTCAGGGGGTTTTGTATTTTAAGATGCAACTTCACCATAACTGAGAATTCCAGGTTTTAGGGAATAACGTTTCAAGCAGTAACTTTTTGAACTTAAGTGCAGGCTTTTGGGATCTTCTGGTGAGCCATGATGTTCGTCACCACTGTGATAAATAAGATTCAGGTTGGAAACTGCTCACTCAAACTGGAACTGTTCCTCCATTAAATCAGGGAAATTATTCCTTTGAGTAGCTGTTCAGCAGTGTGGATAAGAGATTCACAATCTGTCTGCAAAACCACATGCATATTTTCCAAGAGTGTTACACATTAGCTTCTGTTTGGTCAAGCAGTTGCTTTCTGTGTCGCTAAATCCTCCTTAGTTTGAAGCAAAGACGATATTCTCTGCTTTCTGTGCTGAATATTACGTAGGAGTTGTGTCTGCTGTTAAAAAGCTTTCGTTCTCCCCCCAGATGTAGCTGTATTTCAATGAAGAGGGAAATGATCCTTGTATATCTCTTTCCTCACTTGCCATGGAGGCGGGCGGGGGGGTAATGAATTGCTTGTAAAGGAGTTTGCAGTGCTTACATGAAGTGTGCGGCTACGGAAGTTTGAAGTTACTTACTTTCAAGATGAATAGTTCTTTAAGAGATGGGTTAAACATTCTGGCTAATATGCAAGACATTAAGTCTCTAAAAAGTCATTGTACGTATCATTTGAAACAGTGTAACCCCTCCCTCCATCTTAAGTTTATAGCAATAATAAGCCTTGCAGATGCTTTTCCTGGGAATTAAGGACCAGCTGGGGTAAACAGACCTCAAACTATCCTCTTAGCCAGTCATTAATCTTCAGGGAAAGCCTTTGCTTTGATCATTATTGCTAAAATATGCCTGGTGCAGCCTGGGCTTACATGCCAGTAAAAGCAAAGTAGTATTTTGCCAAAACATGAATATTCTTTTGTTTGTCAAGTAGCCCTATGTCTTGGACTCATTTTTGATGTGTGTAAACATGCTTGTGTATGTGTGCGCACACAAACAGACATGAGGGCATGAGTTTCCCAGTTAAATTATTCGTTCTGCGTTTATAGCACTCTAAATTAAGTGGGATGTCTGACTCAACACTGTTGTGTCGATCAGCTTTTTCAGTTAGCTTTGCTTCGTCTCAAAACTTGTGAAAAGTCTTGGATCAGGCATCTCTGAATTTAAAAATTGGTAAGAAAAATTTTGCCCATTTTTGAACTTATGAAGACCTACTTTAAATCACACCAGGGTATCTCACAGAGGACCAGAAACAATCAGGAACTGTGCAGCATAATCCACCCCAGCCTGGCCTTTCCTGGTACAGCTGGTTGACTGAGAGTTGTGTTGGTGCTCAGAATTAAAAAGCTGACAATTACCAAACCAGTTTTTTCTTACATTTTTGGAAGGGACTTGTTGCTGTGCAGTGTATCTAGCAAATGATCACAGGTTTCAGAAGCCAGCTGTGGTACAGTATTTCTGTAAACAGGTTACAGAGCTGAAAGTCCAGCAGGCAGTCTTCCTGAACTTCCAGGCTTTCGTTTTCCTAAAGTGTGGCAAATGCAGAGCTCCGAGATTGGAGGTCCCATGAATCACTCTGCTTTCCTGATGAGCTTGCCATGTGTTGTGTTAGACAGTGTCTTCTAGTCAAGAACTAACAGGAAAACAATGTGCACTTCAGGTACTTGCTGCTTTTTGCAAAATGACCTGTATTACTTGTGTGTACTTTGTCAGCTTAAGTCTGGATTACAAAAGATATTCAATGTTTGCAGTGCTAAAATGTAAAGTTCCACTAGAGACAGCAGTTCTTTGTGACTTTCTACAAACATCCCTGAATTTGAGAAAATACTGGTAGTTGTTGAAGGGAGAAAATTCCCGTCTTCTGTAGTTAATTCTCCATTAGGCATGGGGGGAATTATTATTTATTTTCTCTTCTGTTGTCACAAGTAGAGGTTGTGTGGTGCCCTGTTGCATGAGGCATCAGGCACTGTAGCAACATAAAAGAAGTTGCATGGAGTTGACAATTGAATTGTATTGAATAGATCCAGAAGAAGGGAGCTGTTTCACAACCTGTGTCCTTTGCCCTAAAAGACTTTTGGATCTTCTCCGCTACCGCCAATGTTGATTTTCTTTGTTCTGTGTTCCCTAAGGGGAATCATCAAAGTAGCAAGAGAAGGAAATCATTCTTATATCTTCTTGCCAACAGCATTTTCCCTATTTTACTATAAATGAGCACTGTGAAGGAAGTGGAGCGGGGGGAAAAATAATTCTGCAGACCTTAAACACCCTGAGCAAAATCTCAGCTGTTGCAGAGTGTGAAGCTTATGGTTGCTTTTGAGAGCTCTGATGGACCTTCTTGCAAGAATCAAGCAGCTGGAATGAAGGCTCCTGCTGGTAGAGGGCTGGGTATAATCAATTACTCTATGGTCTGATCAAAGATAAAAGTATATTATGTACAGCATATGTAATGTGAACTTAGAATATTTTTTTCGATGTTTAAGCCATATATTTTAAATTAAAAGAATTCCCCTCTGCAATACATGTCAATGATCTTCAATGGGCAGAATCCCATTGCACTTCATTTGCTCCCCAGTGCAGTTGCCCATGCAGTTTCTCATTGTTGTATGAGAAGAATATTTTGGAAAAGCAGTCGATACAGTTGCTTGATCTTGTGTCTTGGTATCAGATTTTTTTTTTTTTCACAACCCCCTCTCCCAAAAGTACGAAGCAATAAATAGCTAGGCATGGTGCTCTGTAAAAATGGGCTTCTGACCTCTCTGTTTATTGGTATACCTTTAACTTTGCAGATTTCTAGCAGTTTCTGCTTGGTCCACTTTCTTCTCTGTAAAAAGAGAAATTACTGTTAGTGTACCAGCAGTGCAGCGTTAGTTTATTTTCTGAACAGTTTTTAAACTGTTTCTCGTGTATTAAGGGACTCTTTAATTAAAGTTATCAGTTGCAATTTATCTCTTTGTATTTCAGCTCAGGCTGACTATTTTCTATTTAAAAACTTGTTTCTGCTGTGCAGCATAGATGTGCAGGCTGCTAGTATTTAAGTAACTTCTCTGCCTCTATAGACACTTCAACTACAGTAGGTAAGTAAATCCAAGTGTCCAATTAAAATTCATTACAAAAGCTGAATTATGATTGTTTAGCTCATTCCTATCATCCCCTTGAAGTTACTTTGCTTTTCTTTTTAGCAGACATCCCTGGATGTCTCAAGCCTGAGAAGTCACTTGAGAATTCCTGTCTGTTTTCCTGTGCTGCAGGAAAACTGCCTGCATGTTCCCCAGTTCCACAGAACCATTGCCAGCATTTTTCTTTTGCTTCCTAGCAACTGCCAATTTGGCAAAAATGAATGTGTGGGACCTGGAACTTTCTAAACTGCAGGAGATGCAGAAACAAGGGCTGTTTGTGTTGCATGGATTTGTTTTATAGTACTTTCAATAGCAAAGAGGTGTCAGTGTCACCAGCCTGCCAGCATGAGAGATCAAGGAATAAATTTTCGGGGCAAAAGATATCCCTTCTCTGTAAGAAGTGTTTGTAGAAGAGAGCAAAGGCAGCATGGAGAAACCACGACTATGCAATGTGTGATACCATTTCTGTGTTTAACTCATGGCCTTCAGCCTGGCACAGGGTGCCCTCACTGCAGTCAGGAGGGGGGATGCAAATTCAACCAGGATGGTTTTAAAGAACTGCATGATGCAGATCCAGCCTTTTCGGATAGTCACAGCAAGATAATCTTGTCACTATAAATCTGCCTGCCCACTTTAATTTTGCAGCCCACACTCAGCTTTGTGCATCTTCTACTATGTTATTTTTGGTTTCAGCTTAGTCTGAGGAGTGTTGGCACTCGCTGCCAATCCCATGGAATACAGTGTGCACATGTGAAAACGGTCACACCTCTGCCTCATCCCTCGCTCCAGTGAGGGAAGCCTGTGTTGTCCTTGTGGTCCCTGCCCTACTTTTCATTCCTAAAAAGGAGGCTTGTTCCTCCATCCTTAAAACTGCATAGATCTGTCTCTTTTTGATCACACCAGTCCCAGTTGCTTGTTGCTTTTCTAAAAGAAAGAAAAAAAAAAAGAAAAAACCAAACAGTACAAAAACACCCCCAAACATTTGGGACTTTTTTCTCTGTATTCCTCTTCTCTACTTGCCCAATCTGCACCCATGCTTCTGCATGGTATTTCTGATAGGAACTGGGAAGCAACTTGCTCTGCACTGAGAATTCATAACTCAATGTTCTTTTTTATTATTTTGCCTCTTCAAGCACATTTAAATTCTAACATTTGAAGCACCTGATTAATTTTTTCAGAATGTTGGAAACAAGTTATCCCCTGGCTGAGTTCTTATACAAAACATTTGAGCCTGCAGCAAGCCTTTCTTTTTAATCTGGAGTTTTAGTAAACCCTCAAAAAATCAGGTTCATAATTGAAGTGACAGCACAACCCTAATTGTAGCACTACTGGCACACCTCCATAACCAGAAGCATACATTGCTGCCATTTTTAAAACTAAAATTAAGCCCTAGTATGCTAGGCAGTGGACTTTATGCTTCCTGTAGTTTTCTGCAATTATAGAAAAATCTGAAAATTAAAATTTGTTGCATTGAGGGTGCACTATCTACCATTGGCATAAAGCAGTATGATTCAGTTGGAGGCAGTGATACTGTGCAGATTAGCCTGAGGTGACAGAGTGGCATAATAAATTTTAAAAGCGTGTTTGTAACAGGTAGGGAGCTTGTGTTTTCTCAGGTGGAATAGCTGGGTATGTTTGATATGTTTTGGNATGGAGCAGCTTCCTTAACCACATTTCATGCACAACTTATCCTTTCTGTGGGTTGTTGAAGAAAAATAAAAATGCTCTGTAATCTTACATCCGACCTAAGTGGCCTGAGCTGGTGGGTGGTCCCAAGGACATGATATCCTGCCAGGCAGATGTTGCATTGTATGGTGACAGATTTGGGTGAGGAAAATAGACCCGTGTCATCTTCTCTTCTCATGCATGTCTCATGATACTTGTTAGCATATGAATGTGCAATTCTTTATATAATCACCTGTAATTCTCTATGGTGTAACACATCTAGCCTTGGGACTCCAGGTCCTCGGCAGGCACATAATTGCACATGAGATACTGCCTGTTATTTTCAGTTGTCAGGAGTGACAAGTGGAGCAGAGTATCAAAACACTCAGATTTTAGCGAGTGGGGGGAAGAAGAAGTCCTTTGAAATGGCTTGTATTCAGCGCAGCAGCCAGAGGTCACGGCCGTGAGGACAATTTAGGGGTCTCTGCTAACAGTTCTCAATGAGCTGAGGTCTAACCAGGCTAGAAAAAACACACCTTTCACACCTTGCCAGGACTAGTGACCTTTGCCTTGCACTTCTGTCACTCTAAACCTTCTTTGCTGCTGCCACTGGTTCAGTGTGAGGAGCAGGGTGCAGCCGCTCCCAGCCTGGCCCCACCTGAAGCCAGCACAGGTCCAGAGCTGGTTTTGTTTGGGCCGTACCTGCACGGCAGAAGGTGCCCCCTGCACAGTTGCTGGAATTTGCAGATCTGCATGCCATGTCCCATCCCTCCATCCCGTTTTTCCAGAGATGTGCCAGGGACACAAAGGCACAATACAGTGTTAGCAGATGGACACCCCTTCTCCCTGTGACAGAAGGGAAGCTGATGGGTGAGTGTTTACAGAAGATAAATGGTGACCCTGTCTTGGAAGAGTCTCTTCTGGCCCAGGCTGAGGTCTGCCTGTGCAAAGAGAAACTTAAACTGCAGATACTATTGCTTGTACTGCCTTTGTTACAGGGACTGATAAACATTTTGTCATTTAACATCTGTTAATCTAAGACACCCTGCAAGTATCCTCTTAAAAGGGCACATAAATGACAATGTAAATTAATGTGCTTAGAACTTCAGGCAAACCTGCATGTATTTAATAGTTTAACTGCACAATTATGAATTTAATATTGCATTGCTTAATATTCTTGATAGTTATGCAGTAAAAGTCCTGCCCCTCAGATCAAATAGCTCCATATTTCCACCGTAGTCCCCATGGGGAGTTGTTCAAATCATGTTTGGTTCTCCCTTGAAGAGTAAATGGGGGAAGCACATGACAGAAATGACTTTAAACATACCAGTCTGCATCACTTCCACCAGCAGTTCTCACTGGTGTTATCTCTGACACTCAGGCTAACTTTTTGTAACCATCATGCAACATCATGAGTAATAATCTGTTGTTAACACGCTGTCCATCAGAAATGTTTACTCACAGAGTGACAGCTAACACATCTGGACTACATACCATGTTTGATCTGAAATACCAGACTCACTCTGCTGTAACAATGACAAAAGCATGCCATGGCTGTGCAGTTCAAAGCGTGAAATATAAGGACTGTGTAATGTCTGATGTAATTTAAATATTTATTAGAATATTGTCTATTCTGAAATAGATATTAACAAATATTGTCTATAAAGTTATTACAGTTTGTAACATCTCTCATAAGTGCATTTTTATAGCCTAATTGGTACTACTACAAAGTTAGAAAAGCCATTTTTGATCTAGGTTTTCTAAGTGTACTGTTTAGTCAATGTGCTGTACAGTAGAGCATAAAATATACAAAAAGTCTGTCTTACTGCTTCTAGTAAAGGTCTTGTGTCAAAGCACTCAGTTTTGAAGCCCAAGTATCTCCATTGTCATCAAAGCTGTACTGATGTAAATCAGGGCTAGGAATTGCTGTATCCCATGCTTTATTGCAGTGAAGGCTTTTCAGACACGGACTAAATCTTTTGCAGATGTCAAGGGGGACTCTGTAGACAGCTCTCTCACCACCTGGGAGCCTCACGCAGGGCTTTCTGTGGGCTGCAGTGTTCCTCGGGGAATACTGCATCCATCCTCTGCTGTGTGCCTTTCCAGGTGACTTCAGCACCCACAAGGGAAGAGCAGCTTAGCCCCAGCCTGCCTGGGTCCCTCTTACAACATGTCCAGAGCAGTTCACTTTGCCAGTGAAAATAGCTCTTGTGGACTTGGATCAAACAGAAAACGTTTGCCCTCAAGCCTATTAAGTGGATAAGCTAAACCTGACCATTTACTCTATTCATACCCCTAAAACAGTCTTGAGTTGCAGGTGCATTTTCCTCTGGGAAGGAATTCTTTTCACTTCTAACCATAGCCTGTAAACCATGGCCTGTACCTTTTCCAGTAGACTCTTGTTGTACCTACAGGATACAGGTGTAATACTTGACTGTGTAAATAAAACACAGCTTGCAATCTAATAAGATTTATATTTGAAGAAATTTTAACACTTAATGAAAAGATCATTATGGATCAATTCATTTAGTAAACTGTTAGCTAGGACATAGTGGGTTTGTTTCCTTCCAAAAATCTAAACCACTTATATGCTTCAAACTGAGAGTTTGTGTGACTTACCTTTATTAAAACCTAGAAGCAATAGGTCTTCCTTTTAGATTCCTTGTGAAGTTTTCTCTCAAGATTCCCTTTCATTTTCAAAAAAAAAAAAAGTAATGCTTCTACAGTAGATATTTGTTTTCAGAATGTAAGTGGAGGAGATGACAGTAGGGAAATAGTGATAACTGGCATGGGACAGACAGGAGATAATGACTTTTATCTATTTCTCTGGATCAAGTATAGCAAGTTACTATCTACTGAGGTTTTTTTGTGGGCTGAAGAAGTCTGAGATGCAGATGTTTCTTGTTTAAGGTGAAGAATCATATAGTGCTTGGTGGTTTATTTAGAATGATGCTGTAAGGCAAGAAAAAGCACTCTTGCATGTCACATGAAAAAAAGATCAAATAGACATTTCATGACTGGAAAAATCAGTACTAAAGGGGCTTATAAGACAGAAAAAGTAGTTATGCAGAATTGTCTCTCAATTCTTCCTTTAATGATCACTCTCTGTGCTAGAGGAGCTCCACCTTTAGACAAAAATAATCATGAAAAGACTGTAATTTATGTAAAATTATCCCTTGAATCTACTGTTCTTCATAAGTCTAAGCGTGTCCTTTTGCAATTATTAGTCATTCTAAGAGGAAAGGATATTTGGTGGGTTTTTTCCTTTGGTCTTTTACACCCCAGGGGAAGAGCCTGTTTGGGGATTTTTACAGCACTCAATGGTTTACAAGGTGCACAGGAAATATTAAGTTACAGAGAAAAATTTAAAAGTAATTTTGGTATCTAATGGAAATTAGAGCCTTACTTTTAAAGTGATTCAGAATTATTAAATACCAAGGAAGGTACTGCAAAATGAAGAAATGGTGTGTAGGTATTCCCTGGAAGGACCTGATCCATGTCACAGGCTGACCTAAGATCTGTGGAAAACTGGAGCCCTTTTTCCTAAAAAGCCTTGTAGGAGAGTCATGGGTTTCCTAACTGTAGTCATGATTGCTCTGGTAGGAACTGTCTGCCTTCTTCTGATTAGTAAATAAAGCAGATTTCTAGAGTGAAACCAACTGGACTTGTGGATCCTTCTACATCAGAGGAGCAGTTGCACTCCAGGTTGTCTGCAGGTGAATTGTTTCTAGAAATTGCAGCTCTTCATTACGTTCTTTGTGTCTTGTAGCTCTAAAATTGTAGGTGACTGCATGTCTTGTACTTTGTCTGGTTTGTGCGAGGAGATACCTGTGAGAAAAGCAGAAATCCAGCAAATGCTTTGACCTTGAAGTTCCTGGTTCTGAATTTGCAACATCCTAACAGACTACTGCCACAGCATTTTGATGACCTCTTACTTGCTTTCTGCAGGTTATAGTGATTAAAATAATGAGGAAGCCGAGAAATGCTTTTATTTTTCTGCACAGAAGGTACTCCTCAGTTTGTACTCAGTCATTCACTTTATAGGTAGGTGGAACTATGTGTGCATTAAAGGTATACATTTGATAAATGTAGCAAACTTAAAACTAGCCTTGAGAAAATGACTGAATTCTCTGGGCTAACAAGACTCCTCTTGTTTATGTTTTCATATATTTCATTGGACAGTTTTTATTTTAAAGCCAGCTGTCGCAACCTGATGTTTCACAGCCTTCACTGTTGGAACACGCGTGAGTTCTGGCATCAGTCTACGTGGAATATCTGTTTGAACAAATGTAGTATCAGGGCATGCCAGCCATGGCCAGTTGCATTTAGTTAGAGCAGTTGCTCACTGTACCTGGAGGGTTGGCATTCAGCAGGGAGCGAAGTCAATTTTGGCATCTCTCTAATAATGCTTTGACTTCAAAACTTGTACCTCATCATGTGTGTGAGGAAAAATGACTTTTCTATCAAAGCTGGGATAGCTTGCTTGGCTGTGGGACCAGTGTAGCTGTGAGGACTCAGTTTGCACTTGGGTCATGAAGGACATTGGAAAGGCTCAAGTGAAATGCAAGTCAAACTGGAACACTGATCCCTAAGACCACTGTAAAAGCCCCCAAACCATTATCTGCTCCCTGAATGGTTTCCTTTCACAGATTCTTTCTAGTTACAAGAGCATGTCTAAGGCAGCAGGACAGTTTCTTGTTGCCCACAATGCAATTTTGACATTTTGAGGGAGCAGTATGTATATAAGGAGGCAAACAATTCATTAGAAATACTAGAATATATATTGGGCCTAAGTGCAGCCCTAGCATTCAAAAGTGTAGAAGGTTCCCCTAAAATAACCCTGTGAGGTCACAGCTTCCTTCATAGGAATTAATGCAACTTATGTGCTGTGGCATAAATGGTCCTTTCTGAAATATGCAGTATATTCATCTTCTTTGCAGTTGTGACTGTTTGAAGTGAAAGAATCCAATAGTCTGTACTAGACTATTTGCACACAAATCAAGTTGTCATTAATCACACTTGGAGAGAGTGTGCCCTATGTGGAGTGAATTATTGTCGGAAAACTACAGAACACATCAAGATCATTGTGCAGGAATAAAAAAATCTAAACAGTAACACGCACTAAATCTAAAGAGTAACATGTAAAGTATTTGGAAAATTAATAGATTCCAGTCAGTGAGTTAATGTGGGTTTTAAGAGAAATACTCTAATTAATTGATTGAACCTGTTACAAATGTAATGTATACAGGTAGGATAGATAAGAAGTATTAAAGAAAAGGAAATATTTCCTTTCACAAATGTAGGGTCCTGACAACTCCCACTGACCTCATGGTCAGATTCAATGAAATAATGGATCACAGTTAATTTGGGGGCCTGTGTAGTGCTGGGAACAATATGGAGCAAAGCACCTCAGGGTGGTTCTGCTGAGTGTTGTTTGAATACTGTCTGACATTCCTGGGAAGCACAAGTGTTGCTCCATCTTCTGTCTACTTTTGTAGTTCTGGTGGGATGAAATATTAGATGTATATTATATCTGATTGTAACACTCCTCTTGGGTCCAAGGAAGGAGCAAGAATAAGTTTGTGTCCTCTGAAGAGTGCAAGGGCTGTAAAATCTAACTGGTCCATTAATGTGACAGAAAGGGCTGAAAAAAGTCCTTGTTGTTTTCTTTCAGTTCCAAATGATGAAGGAAAAGCCATCTTGATCTAAGTGTGTTGAATATGCTGAATCATGATCATTGTCAAACCACTGCAAGGGAAAAAGCTGAAGCTTCAAAGCAAACCCTGGAATTGCAAGCTGCAGGCACCAGTCTGTAATCCAAAGATGCCAAATCTACTTTATGTTCTGGCGTGTAGAAGGACCACTTACAGCAAAGTTACAAAATTCTGCACAGTTATACACAGATAAAATCTAAATTTGAATACCAATATACTGCTCCTTGATATTTGGCACTGCCTGAACCAGTTTGGGGCTGATTTGCTTTGGGGAAGTGGCATAGCTACCCTTGCATAGTTTTGTCCTGGCTTAAACCCTATGAGGAAGACTCAATGCAAATGTGACTTTACTGCTTCCAGGCTTCAACTGGTACCTGCAGAAAGGTCTGCAGAGCTCTGTGAAATCCTGCTGTGTGAGTCAGCACTCTGCCCCATGCACTGCCATGTACTTTTGACATGAGCCAACATTTATGTGGAGTCTGTGGGCCAGGAGGTATTTTGCAGGAGTAATCCCACCCGTTGTTCACTTGACACTCGTGCTCTAATTCAATCCTCAGAAGTGTTTTTCCTATGTGAGTGCAGACCTCCATGATACACCTTTTGTGAGCTGAGGTGACTCATGGAAGAAAACATTTGGCAGGATCAAGCCCAAAGACAGGAAAACGTGTGGTCACACTGAACATGAGCTATGAAGTTTGTATGTATTACACTAAAGTTGTGTTGAAGATGGCATTACAGAAGGAAAGCTCTGGAAAACAGCACTGAGAGGTTTCAACACTGGCAGCAGTTGTGTCTAGATTTCAGTCTTTAACCTCTTTCCACACAGCTGTTCCATTGCGATGCAGAAATACTGTTTTACATCCACAAGTAGGACAGGCCCTTAAAAATATTTATTTGGGATATTTCAGAGCCGTCTGAAATAATGCAGAGTTGTGTACACACGTCACCATGTTTTGACTGGGATGTGAGAGGGACAAGTTTTGGAAGGATTTTTTTTTTTTTTCTGATAGATGGAGAGAGATTTCTTGCAGTGCAAAGCTAGAGGATTTTGGTGGTGGACAGAACATACAAAGTGCTCCAGAAAGGCTTATTCCAAAGAAGCAGGAAAATGACAGTCTTGATTATTTTTTTCTATTAATATGTGTACATTGCAAATAAAAGTCATATAGTGAGACTGTGATGGAAAAGTGGAGAACTTCGTCAAATACAGTTTAGATTTCTCTTGGCAGCCATGTATTCTCCCAAGTTCAAATGACAATGTTTTGTCCGAGGAGAAGTCTTTAATTTTCTGTCTATCTGATCTGAGTGATTTGCATACAAAGGATCTATGGCAAAAAACCCCACTTAAATGTTGGTATTTTTATTGGTTTAAAAAGACTTGCGTCTGCATCCTTCATTTCAGAAGATCAACATCTCTCTCAAGATCTGTAGATAGATAGCAATTACAAAAAGTGGTTCGCCCACACATACAGTGGCTTAACTCTTTAATAACAGTTATTTTTGTAAAAAAAGGTACATATCTCTATCAATACACTTTTGTTGTTCTGCAGAATTTCTTATTTTCTTAAGTTCTTCAGGAGCGTGAGCTGATAGCAGGGTCATAAGCAGTACATCTTTGGTGCTCACTTGGGGAGGAAGAAGTGATAAAGCATGAAGAACTCTAGTTTATTCTCTCCATATTAGTCCCAAAAAAGAAATGAGCAGTGAATGCTTCTACAGCACATAATACAAAAAAATTAGTATCTTATGAATGAAGAAAAAGTTAATTTTACCCTAGCTAATACTGAAGGTAACATATGGTTTTACATGGCTTTATATGGTTTTATGTGGGTTTTTTTAATATGTTTTTATATGGGGTTTTAATATGGCTTCGTATGGTTTATATGAGGCAGCATGTATGGTTTTATATAAACCATGAAAACAAATGCTATCATGTGAGCTTTCAGTGATATTTAGGTAGTGCAAAGGTGTAGTTTGTCTTAGACTATAAGGAAACTCAACTTGACACCTACTATTTCTTTGTGTTCTGTTGTTTCACTGCTGTCTTTTCCTTCCTGTCTCTGCTTACAGTTTTGATAGGTTGCACAAGTATTGATACTGTTATTTTGGCTCCTGTGGAATCCAGTCTTACCCTGACAGCCGAAGACAAAACTTTCAAGCACCACCAGGGATCTCCTGAGCACCCTTCACTTTCATTCCTCTGTTAGTCTCTAGTTACTCTTCCATAGGAGTCACAGCACATTATTTATTCCTCTGAGGAATAAAAGCTTTTTGAGTAGGGAAAGTAGCATTCAGCAATTTTTTCACAAAAGACGTGAGAAAAGGAGTTGTGAAAAACCATCGTTCTGGAGCTCTACTATTGTCTTACTCATTTTCTCTTGGAACATTTAGCTGTTCTCTCCTATATTTTTTTTTTTCTCACTAATGCTCCAGCACCAGAATCAAAGAATTTGCCCTGAAACCACTCCAAAATGTGCTTTGGTGGAGGAAGAAAAGCCTCTGAAGCTGTGGAAATGTCAGATGGGTGCTATTGAGGTGAAAGGGCAAATTTGCTAATGAAGACTATGGATGATGCAAAGTATTGCATATCTGACACGCAGAAGGTATTTGGTATAAGGGTAGTTGCCAGAGGTCTTTTTTAGCTCAGTATAACTTCCAGGTGAGCACAGCAATGAAAAAATCAGGAGAGATCTGAAAAAGAAAGAACCCCAAAACCCAACCCAATTAATTAAAAACCTTTTTTATGAATATAATTTTAAACAGTCTTCATTATCTGAATAGGATGAATACAGGGGGCACAAGTATAAGTGTGTGTTTATGTTCACAGTTTTTCTGCTTTTTACTTCTGTTCCTGGCACTGCCATCTATGTCCTGTGTCTCTGTTGCCTTTCATCCTGTACTTACATAGGTTTTGGTTTTGTGACCTTCTTTCCGTGGTGCAAATGTTTGATTCCTGGTGCAGTCTCATACTTAGTCCTGATCATAGACTGCGGGAAGCCCCCGCTATGAATCAGTGGTAACAATCAACCCCTGTAAATGGAGAAATGGAGGGGGGACATGACAAAGCTTCAGATGCACTGTGGGTGTTCTCCCTCTTTAAGCTGGCATGAATTTTCTTGGCTCTTATCTATGGTGGTTCCCAAGAGTTAACTTTTAAATGACCAGCTATCATGTTTTGCAAAGCGGATTGCAGGATGGACTTTTCTCAAGGCAGAAGAACCATGCTTGTTGTTTGAACTTGAATATTATTTGAAGTTGGGTTGGTTTCTTTTTTTTTTNTGGGCATAAATAGAGCAGGTGTGTGTTTGCCACAGGCCACAGCTCAGGAAAGCTATGTCAAAGCACAATGAGGTCATTGTGAAACATCAGTATTCTTCCAGAGACCTGGCTGTTACAGACAGGAATACTTAAGAAAGATCTGTAGAAAGGATTGCAGATGATAGACAGAAAAGACTTCAAGAAAAATCTTTGCCTAGTTGTGTTTGCCCAGTGAGAGCTACATCTTATCACCCACCTCTGAACAAGCTGTTTGAAGCAACTGTGTTGACAGTGAAGTGGGTTTGCACACGTCCAGTGTTGGGTTGATCTTTGAGTGCTAGGGAGATCTGGTTTCTTTAAACAAATCGTTCTGCATGTGAACAAGGTGAATATTTTCATTGTAAAGTGTGCTTTGACTTTGAGTGTGTCGGGAAATACTGTACCCACTAAATGATTATTAAATGGAAAGGAGGGAGGAGTTCCCAGGCATTATGGAGCCAGGTTCTACAGCTGGACTCCGAGCTGACACCGACAGCACTTAGCCAGGAGTGGAAGAATATGTTGTATAACTCACTGGCTCTACCAAGTACGTAGTGGTACTCTGCAAATAAACTTTCTATCAAGGTATTTTTGGACTTCTGCCTCAAACCAAGCGGATAAGGAGCATTTATGGCTCTAGCAGTAAAATTCTGCAGATGTTCTTTTTTGTATGTGCAGTACTAAAAAGGAAAGCCGTGCTATGCTTTTATCAGATCAACTTGAAATCAGTACAAGTGTAGCTTAGGGTTGGGATTTATGTTTTCGCAGCAACGTACCTTTTTACTCCAAGAAGGCTTTCAGTGCTTGTGCTTAAAGTCCCACATTAAGGCCCCCAAAGTGACAACAATATGGTTTTCTTTGTGAGATTTGAATGTCTGGATTAGGTCACTTCACTCTTTTATAGCTTTAACCAGCTTCAACTTGTACCGTGGTGACACACATCTGCTGACTCGATGGATCAGTGCATTAAGCTTCAGGCTGACTGGTGGGCCATGCTTGAAAGACTTTTGGCATGTGCTGGTGCCTGCATTTTTCACCCTTGACTGAAAGCATATGCTTCATACAATTGAGACAGTGTTAGCATGTGGGTCTCAGGCAGCCTCCTACACATCTGGCAGAGCCTGGCCCTCCTTCCAGGTGAATCATCTCTCCTGGGAGGGTGGCTTGCAGCACTGTGGCATCTGCAGAGTGGCAGGAAGTGTCTGAATTCATCTGAGAGTGATTTTTATCTTCACATGCTTTTCCAATTTCATCAGGCCCCTCATGCTACATTCCAAGTGACATGATTAAACCTGCCAAAGACAAAGGGAGGCTGATTGATAAAAATTATCTCTGACCCTTCACAATCTGTCATAGCTTAAGATAGTAGTAATAATAGTAGTAATGATGGAATGAAATAAGTGTTATGCAAAGGAAGTTATTATTGTTTGAATAATATTCTGTAAAACAGGATTATTTCCTTGCGTTTTGTTTCCCTTTTATCAGCCAAATTAACTTGTCATCAGCATAATAGAAGAATGGACTGCAAAGGATTATAAACTTTACATTGACTTTAAGTGGCACTTTACTGTGATTTCTATTGTCTTGGTTTTATTTTAACGTTTAAGTTTGAAGGCACAATAAAGATGCAGACCAACAGCAAAGGATCAGTTTTCACAGTGGAGGTCAGACGTTTAGGCAGAGGTGTTTTTTAACGAGGAGTGTATGGATCTATTTTTCTCAATATGAAAAGAAAATCTTTGAAGGAAGGTTCTAAACATAACTGGTACTACACAGCAAATAGAATATTTTATAAGCACAGTACATAAAAATATTTTTATTCTTTAGTCTGCTGTACTAGACCAGGCACTTGGGTTACGTTTCCTTCCAACCAAGCATCTGGACTGATACAGATGATCTGTAAGAAAGGAGATTAACTCTTTGTACCCTGAGATGTGTTACAGATCTGTTGCATTTGCTGCCATTTCAGTATTGCCAGCGAGAAAAAGTTCTCATAGAAATATAGTCAGTCTCTTGCCTTCTTTAGAAAATACCCTTTATTTTGCCAGAGGAAAATGAAAAATACTTAGGTTAAAAAGCATATAGCTGTTTTGAAGTACAAAAACTAGCACATCTGTGTAAGTTACAGTGCAAAGACAGCTATGCAAATTTACTTCTTGGTTACTGTAGTGTTAATGACGGGTAATTCTGTTGATTTCATTTGAGTTATTTGCAATTAATGTATCTAGTGAGGGCAGAATCTGACCCACTCGGCTTTGATGTGTGCTCTGCTCTGTCAGGAGCTGCGAGGTTCTTTTGAACAGATGCCTGTGTTCTGCTGATATGCGGGGTCATTAAAAAGATCAAGATGACCAAGGCTGAGACGTTCGGATGGCTGCAGACAGCTGCGCTTTGCCTCTGCTGGCTACACGGGGTGGATTCTCTATGAATTTTCCCTCTGAGGTTAGGTGTGTGGGAGCATTTTGCATACTGACCACTGCCAAGCCCCAGCCCCGTGTCTGGATGTACAAATCTGGGCAAAGATTACAAGTTATGGCTCTTCCTGAGAAAGCAGTAGGTTCCCATGTGTCATGTAGAAGGAAATCCATGCAGGGCTTTTGCTAGGCAGGCTATGAGAAAGTCGTAGGGCTTTTCCCAGAGAGACAAGGCAGCAAATAAATAGTTGCTGAGTGTGTTGTTTCTGTACTTGACAAAGGTTTGGTGTTTAGTGTGTTCTGTAAGTACAGGACTTTGCATTTACTGCTACCACAGCAAAGCAGCTGGTCACCAAGTAGCTGAGTCAATGTTAGATAGCCTGCAAGGCTTCCTTCCAGAAATTTTTTTAATGACGGACTTAAAGTTGCACAGGATTCTAAGATACCCTCAAATGATTGCAATGAATACCAGCTATCAACTTAATCAGGAAATAATACTTCAAATCCTACCAACTTGCTAATAAGTAGCTTCTTCAGTGCTCTGATGGTCTCACCTTGCTAAAAACCAAAGGTTTAATTTTACCTGTTCAGTGTTGTTTTCATGCCTTTCTATCTCTTTACTGTTGTAATAGGTACTGTATTTCAGGGTATGCTTCAGTAGATTGCACAAGGGTGCATTTGTTCATTTTGTGATTTTTTTTTTATTTCTTTCAAAGCCTATTGGAGATAAAAAGTGAGTGACGTTACTGCTTAAATATAAGTACATATGTAAGCAGAATGGCATCATCTAGCGTAGTAAATATGGGGTTTGTTTCTCAATGGAAATAAAGTTCTGCAGCTAAATTTAGCTCAAAATACTGAATCCTTGAAATGAGAGCAGAGTAAAGCTGTACCTCACTGTTTGGATAGTGAAGCACTTTTTTTTTTCTTTTTTTTAAGAAGTGATTACACACTTGGGATTTTTCCCAAACGTGTTTCTGATTCATGAACCTTGGTGAAGGCATTGGGATGGAGCTCTGAAGAGCAGGGCTAGATGCAGCCATCATTTGGATATGGGTTGGCAGAACTACTTAGCTGTGACTTTTCCCTATGAGCCAAAACACAAGCAGTGCCCTCAGCAGTGCTGTGGGGTGGGAGGAAAGGCTGTCGCACTTTCCCCCAGCAAATCCATTCCAGCTGAAGAGATAACAGCCCAGTGATGAAACTGGGCCATGTTTAAAGCACCGTGGTAGAGTCCTGTGGCAGGGCAGCTAAATAGGCTCTCCTTTGGACCTGTGTGGTGTTCCAGAAGAGACGGAGAAGGACAAAGTTGGCTGACACTTGATCCTTCTCTTGGAAAGCCTCTTTCATTAAGAAGCTGCTGATAGGAAGTGTCATTTGGCAGTTATGAAGGCTGGCAGTTGCAGATAGGTCTGTGCAAAGGCTGTAGGCCAGAGGGAGCCGAGGAGGGGCCGCAGGTGGAGGCGAGCTGAGGCAAAGCCTGACAGGACAGCACTCGTCAGTCAGACCCGAGTGCCACTTGCCTGTCTTGTCCACTCTGCAGCCAGGCAGGTAAAACTGTCTGATCTTTAGAAATGCTGCACTGACTTGCACTTATGGCAATCTGTGCATGTAGCAGTCATTGCCTTTGTTCCCCCCACCAGTTATGGTGCAGGGGATTTCTTTTTAATGAATCTGCATTTAGCAGCTTACACAAGAATGTAAACCCATACAACCACCATGCTTCTTACATTCAATGGTAATTCTCTTTGAGATAATTGTAATAAGTCATAAAGACATACTCCATTGTGGCAGAATTGTTCCTCACCTGTAATAAAAGAAGTGGAACTGCACTTTTTTTCTCTGGAAACAAATAGACTTGTTTCAGAATTCCTGTTTCCAGTGTTCCTGACCTGGCTTCTGGTTTTTTGGTCTTACACTCAAACTTGTAATCTCCAATATTCAGCAGGGGTTTCCTTCTTTTCTTGTATGCTTTAAGATTGTCAAGGTAAGGTATTTTAGATCAGAAAAAGTTGGGATATATACAGTTGTTCATATATATTCATGTGTGTAAATTTATATGTCGCACACTACATGCTATTAACAATGAACGTATGCTTCTTTTTCTTACTCAGTTGCGCAGGTTGAGGAATGAGTGTTTGTGAAGTGACACTGTATGTGTAATTGTGAGGTAATGGAGCAAAATGTAACATTCTTGCTGTATTTCTTGGCACTTTTTTTTAATTGTAACCATAACAATGAATTGATTAATTTGCTAAGTGCAAGGACCGTGCTAAAACTTACTCCCCCATGTCTCTGAGTGCCTTTGCCACTAGGCAAGTCTTTTTCCAGCTTGTGTTCTCCTTGTCTGGTAAAAAGGTCTGACAAATAGGTGCTGTGTGTGTGTGTGCATGCATGCACATGTGCATGTGTTTATTTTACTCTCATTTAGAGCCATTAAGAACTTGATCCCATAAGGTTCTGAGCATTTTTATTTCCTGCCGGCTTTTCAGGGGGAACACCTTGTAGAAGGCATTTGGCCTTGATGATAACACTCATCGCAGAAGGAAAAAAAAAAAGTGGGGGGGCTGAGGGTAGGAAGGGAGATGGGAGAGAGTGAGTGAAGGAGCGTGACCAAAAGCACTGAATCCACCATTTTCTTTGTCTTCCTGGTGTTTGCTGCTATTAGATTCACGGCAGCCAACCCGCTTGGAGACAGGACTTTCCACAGGTTAGTAGGTGTGCACGGCTTTTATCTGCCACTGCCCTCTACTGAGATGATTTTTCAGCTATCTGTTTTTGTAATAATTTCAGTCTTGAGGTGTCTGGGACTCCATTAGGAACAGACAATGGAGGTCACATATTTCTGGACATGTTTAATTTTTTGCAGGAAGTGATATATAGCCTTCTGTCATGTAATGCAAAGGCGTGGAGCTTGGAGAAAACACTCCTACTAATGTTCAAATCACAACACCATTTAAACCCCTTATAGCCTGTGCATGTAGAATTAATAGCTCTCAAGTCACTGCATGCAATGTATGCCTAGCTTTAGGAAATGTCACCAACTCTTATTACATAAAAAAGCCCAAACAAAGCACTAGGCAGCCTGTAAGTAGAACAAAGTTTAATTTTCATGTAATCTTCCAGTTTGTAAGAAATTATTTTAATAAATTAAAAAGAGCAGCAGTTGTAGCTTTTAATTTCTTTGCTTTAGACAGTTCAAGGAAAAAATTGGTTTGGGGGTATTTTTTAACCTCTGGCAGGGAACAAAATAGTGACTGAAGCTAAATATAGTCCACGCTTCTCTCAATTACCAGGGAAGAACTCTTTTGGGCTGTCTCACTATTTCATCAGCTTTCCCTTTAACTAAAGCAAGGGACACAGTTTCATGGTGGAACAACAGAAAGCAGTAAGAGCTTAACTGGGCCCTCCAGGTAACATGAAAGAGTGCCTCAGTCATCCTCTGTCTTGTTACTCTAAACACCAACTGCATTGTCTCGAGTCGTTTTCCCTTGCGGGAACACTTAGCCTTACCAAACACAGCTCAGCCTTACAGGTACATTCCCACCAATTAAAGAGGAGGGGTTCCTCACAAGTGCTGCCAATGCACCCACCTAGCTTGAGCGAGGATTGCCAAGTACAACAAACAGTGCCAAAGCGTGTGGTGGTTTTGGGCTCTGCTCCAACGGGGACCAAGATGAGACACTCAGTCACAACTTAGCCTTTACATAAAGCCAAATCTTTGTGTATTCCCCTGGATTATACTTGGAGCCATCCTCATAATGTAAGGTATACCTGGGCGGCTTCTGGCCTCATCTGCTGGCACAGCTCCAGCCTGAGAGAGACCAGGCAGTGGTGCATGCTTTGGGTTGAGGCTTAGTTTGGGGCTTACCAGTTAGGTTGGCAAGTCTGGTTTGTGGCAATCAAAATTGAGATTCTCTCAAGGTTTTCAGCTGTGAAGCATATGAATTTGGGGCCTTGCAAAACACCAGCCTCCCAGAAGAGAGAAAATAGGTACCTTCCAGTCTTGGATCTAACAAAGAACTGAGGGTGGGGTTTGGATGAAGGTTCAGATCTGTATTCTCTGTTTAGTTTCAGCATTGTGGTTTTGGACCATCAGTAGTGGTAACATACAAATGATTTTTCCCTCTAAAGAGCACAGTAAAACGCTATTATACTTGTTAATCTTCTTTTTTATATCTTGCCAAGTGAGGACTGCTACACTGCAGCTGGCATAGTGGAGGTGCCTGTGTTTTTGCCACTCTTTGTTCACAGGGGAATGAGGACAGTTTTCTGTACACAGTATTCTGCTTTCCCCTTAAAACATCTGAGTCACACAGCTGTTACCCAGTTAAATCAGACTCAATCTGACTGTACATTAAGTTGTGTTATGCAACACAGACTGGCAGACTTGTCCACTGATACAAACTGAACAGAAAAATCTGAAGATGGACAAAATCCCATTCCTCTCAAGGCTGTAGTCTTCTTTATGTCAATGACACTTCCCTTATAAGCCCCTGCCTTGGTTTGCAAGAGGTTTGGTCACCATTGTTCGTCATTACAGTAGGCTCTGCCAAAGACTGCTTTAAAATCTCCTTAAACCTCTGTACCAGAGCCCAGAGTAAAAGATGTTCCCATGTGCATGCCATGACACCTCGGGGTGCCACAGCTGTGAACCTGCCTTGCCAGGCCTCTCTTAGTGCTGCTGCCACTGCATTTAGACCCCCAACAAAGAGGAAGGCAGTGGGTGCTTTCCACTGCTGCTGCCTCTCCCTGCTTTGCTGGCAGAGGCCGCGTGTCCTGGTTTACATTGGCAGAAGCCAGCATAGCTCAGGGATGAATTTAGCCCTTGGCACTCCTTAGAGAGCTGACTCAGATGACTGCACTTGAAAACTACAAGCTGGTCTCTTATTTAATTCTCCTGAATGTCCAGATTTTATTTTATTTTATTATTTTAATTTTTACTTCTTGTAAAGTTTCTTTTTGTGTTTAGTGGGAGAGCCTTGCTGTTTGACTCCCTGGGCTGTCCTGGAGTTACTGCAAGAACAGAGTAGTAGTAGTAGTTTTCACCAATACAGCACCTTATCCCAAAGGATCTCAAGTTCTTATCAAAAAATAAAATTCAACCTGATCAATGGGCCAGCTGATAGGTAATATCCATTATTTTTTATATGAGAAAAGGAAAGTATGGAGGTCTTAGGTGGTGTGCTCAAAAGTACATAGCAGATGAATTTTAGAACTAAGATAGAAGGTAAATGCCACAGTTCCTTCCTCTGAAATCCATGGGCAAAAGGATGACTTCTGCATTTCTTTTCTTCTGCCAGCTGCTTCTGTGAATCACATTAAGGCGCAACTAGATCAGTTTGTGCCTTGGATGTCTTTTGAAATTGATTGATTATCTCTGAATTTCAGCTCATATTCTGAATTGAGTGTCCTTCTGGTCTTTGCTTTGAGGGGGAAAGCTTGAAAATGTGTCCTGAGTATAGATTTGGAAGGTACAGTAGTTTCCATAGCAGCGATTCCTAGGCAGTAGCTCAGGAACATACCTGCACTGCTCAGTGTGCTGCTGGCAGTGTCCAGTGCTACTGAGGGCTTGATCCACAAAATCCAGCAGTGGGAAGAAGCAGTCGGAATTCAGCCAGCCTGTCTGAGCAGATACCCTGTATCTGCTGTGTGTGTGTTAGTTGCAGGTCTCAGAAAGAACAAAGGAACCCCTGCTGCCAAATCTGCAGCTAGAAGGGAATCCTCAGTTAAGTATCAAAGACTCATAAACACAAGCTTGGGAAGACTTGGGCTGTCCCAAGTAGATGACAGGGTTGCGTCGTATGCATGTTTTGGCATTTGGGAGGATTATACATTTCATGTTAGGAGGTGTCTTTTCAGCAACCAGACGTTATCTGTGCCTGGGTCCCCACAGAAGCGGAGACTCCTTGCACCGTTTCTGCTCACTTGCAGTTTTGCAGCATGCAGCACATTCCTTAGATTTTGAGGCAGAAAAACTGGAGTATGTCTTTCATACTGTGTGAATACTTTGGCTTTGGAGAGAGCTCTAGACAAAGAGAGGAGAAAATAGAGATTTGCTTCAGAAATAAAATTCTGCTGTCCCTGTCGCCGTTTCCCTATGAAACTGCTACCTGCCAGCTCTGCGTCTGACACACAATTTATATCGGAAGCAGAACTGGTTGGGGCAAGTTTGTGACTGTAGCTGGCATTTCTGTCATGCCTTGTGCTGAATGCACAGCCTCTCCCTGCATCCCGGGTGTCTGAGCACATTAGGAACGCAGTGGGGAGGAGGGCCTTGGCAGTGAGTGCCAGAGGGGGAGAGCCAGGGGCACACAACTGCACAGCCGCAGCGAGCAGAGTTCGCTCTTCCTCCTCTTAGAGGGGGCTGTGTTAAAACTGTGGTGGACATGTCTGAGAGACACCATTGGCAAATATGATCTATGGGTAAAGTCTAGCTACTAGTGTGAGATTTCTGTGAAGCTATAAAAGTTTTTGTGTAAATTGCTCTTGCATGCAACATGCAAGCATACCAACTTTTTAAAAAATCTAAACAGAGGTACCTGGATTAGTTTGCAGTGTAGGGACTCTATTAGTTGTTCTAATAACATTTGACTGAAGAATTACCCTGCTATTCAGCAGTGCTTGGGTTTGTTTCTTAATCCAATCACCTGGTGACTGCTCTCTAAGCTTTCCCCTTTCTTTTATGTTCTTAACATGCAATTAAATAAAACTCTCCTGTATTATTACTGTAAGTAACATGGAAGTAAGAGAAGAACATGCTTTTCAAATGTCACTGCTTTGCTCACTCCTCTTAGTTAAACTGTATTGCTTTGATAATTTAGTTAACTTCA
This sequence comes from Edolisoma coerulescens, assembly GCA_013397115.1. Classification (NCBI taxonomy): domain Eukaryota; kingdom Metazoa; phylum Chordata; class Aves; order Passeriformes; family Campephagidae; genus Edolisoma; species Edolisoma coerulescens. Next base: position 1,455,229 of record VWZW01002154.1, read on the forward strand.
TTGGATTTATGACAGCACATGGTTTTTCCCCTTACTAGTAGAATATGTAAATGTGCAGTAATAAATAGATCTAATTGTGTTTGTCACTGACATAAAGATGGGGTTTGCTCTTGCTTTAAATAGCCATGCAGGTCTCTTAGCTGCATCTGCTGAAGAAGACACAAACAGGTACAGGGAGGCTGCTAAACTACAGAAATCTGTCCTTTCTGGAAGTTCCCAGCTTTCTGCCACAATCATTTCTCAGTATTAAATATGATATAGAATAGAAAAGTCCAAATTAATTGGAAAAAAGGTGCTTTCAAAATAAAATTTTCAATTCAAGCTAAGTGACTAATTCCAACTTTTCAATAAGGCTGTCTAATGTTATGCTACTGAAACATTCCATTTAGACTAAGTTCCACTAAAACTCTTGCAGTTTAGAAAGTTTTTGATACTTCTGTGACCTGCTTTAGAAACTTACTGAAAAGTTTCTGTAATTCTGAATTACAGAATTCCATTGCTCATGAAGTTTGAACAAATGACAGTAGCTGGATCCTAGGCAGGCCATGCTGCCAAACTGCATAAATGTCTTCTGAGCCCAATAAGCCGTGACTTGGGCCTCGGTGGGCTTTGGAGCAGGCTCTTTGTGTGTGTTAATTCAGGGCAGCAGTGCCTTTGCAAGCCTCCGAGTGGGGTTCTGTAAAGATGGTTGTATGCTACGAAGCTGGCCAGATGCTGTGATTTTTGTGATGAGGGTAAATATCCGGGAGGAATTAAGGTGGATTAGTCAAACTACCTTTATATAGTTGCCAAGCTTTCAAAAGTGAAAGGCTGCCACTAAGCCACAAGCCCCTTACCACAAGCAGCACCATGCTACTGTAACTGTTATTTAAATGATTGCAGTGGGAGGTATCTCTTAATAACCATATTAGTATGGAGTTGCTTAATGACTTCACAGGCAAATAGATAATTAAACCACTAAACACTATAGAACTGAGAACCGTGTCCCCAGCGAACTTCGAAGCTGTCTGTCTTCTTAATGGACTGTGAAAGCCAAGCCTGGGTCTGAATCACAATGTGAAGTGGAAGAAACCATTGGAGAATATGGATCTAGATTTTTCAGCTTGAGCCATTCTCCTCATTAGTCAGGTTTTTCTGAGTTACCTGCTTTGTAAACATACCTGTAATGTTTACACAAGAACAACAAAATTCCATCAAGGCTTGCACTAGGAAGGGGTTTCTGTGTCTATAGTGGTTTTTGTCTTTGCTTCTATGGGAGAAAAATATGGAGTTCAATTGGAAGATACTGTGAGAGAGAGAATTCTAGTGAAGTCCTACTTCTGGATTTATGGGTGCAAGATATCTAATACTGCAGAGTTCTTGCAGGTTTTATGTTAGCTGCATTTTTATTCTGAGATCAGGCAAAAACTGTATTCTGAAACTGGCCCTCTGGAAGGAAAGGTGGGGGTGTCTGTGTGACACTGAGTATGGGAAGAGGTGGAGACTTCAGTGAGGTCTGCAGTACTCCCTGGAACTTCAGGCATATGTTGTACTTTTTTATCTTGCAAACTTAAAAGAGCACAAATAGCAACGAGAATGGCAAACAGCGTAAATCTCAGATGGCAAGATTTGCAGTAGTTGGGTTTTTGTAAGAAGCCACAGATTTGGTCATGTCATTGGAACACATTTAATGCACATATCTGTTCTAGTATATGGATGCATCTTTTTTGCAGGCTAAAATTAAGCATTTTGATACAGAGCTTTAGCAGACCACAGTGTTTGTAAGATTAAAAGACAAGGTCATCAGGCCACAGGGCACCTTCAGTTTCCTCCTCTGAAAATCAATGAACATATTAAAAAGCTATGGGAGAGTTTTTATAAGTGAGTAAATTTGACTTCTGTAACAAGACTTTTATTTCTTGTCACCTTTATGTTTTTATTAGATTTTCAGTTTTCAGATAACATTTAAATTAAAAAAAAAGCCTCTGAAAAGGACCCTTGCCTGTAGCAGGAAGCATAATCTCCCCATTTCTCTCTTTCTCTCTCCTCTCTCTCTCATTATATGCTGGCATGAACACTCTGACATTGCTAATTGCCTCCACATTACACTGGCTGAATTCCAACAGTAGTGGCATAAAAATTAATGAACAAGACAGAGCTCACACATAAGGAACATATGGTGCAATAGCGGTCAATTGCATTCGAGTTTAAAATAATGTCTTGAGAGAATTGTGATCAAAGCAGTTTCACAAAAGGAAAAAGGCCAGATTCTACTTGCACTATGTATCTATGCTACCTCACTGTCCTCACAGAGAGTGTGAATGTGAACAAGGAGATTCCCCAAACTGTAAACAGAGAATGCCAAAAAATTGTTTCATTTTCAAGTGTAGTAGGAATTTCCCCCACTATTCTTACTGTGAAAAATAGTGCGAGTTAATTTTCTGCTGGGAAGCAAAGCTAGGGAAAAAATGTTCTTAGAAATGGAGAGAATTCTTCAAAGATGTTATCTCTGTCTCTGCTAACAGTGCCTTCACATTGCAAGCTATGCAGTTTACAGAAAGGTGACACGCAGTTATTTCCCATTAACCTAAAATGTGGAATTTAAAGTTAACACAAGTTAGTTTTATCTGTGTATATGCTTCTCGCAAAATCCAGATTTCAGGGCAATTAAGATAGTGTTAATACAAGGTACTCTCAAGAATCTTTCAAGTTGAAAGCTTGCTTGAGATTGATGTTAAAATTCAGGTTTTATTCTCTTGCCAAAGTACATGCTAGGTAACCTCTTGTTAACATTAATGGGAGTTAAATATTTGCACTCAGAGGAAAACAGACCCCAGATATGATACAAACTGAGCTTATATTATATAATATAAATAAGCACTACTTGTTTAATAGCTTTTACTGTGTTATTATGAACAAACTGTTACAATAGTATTGCAAGGTCTTATGATATAAATTGATTTTTATTGTGCTGGTGATTTCCTATCATGTTCTTTGTCTCGTGAGATTTGAACACTAACTTTAACTTATATGGGACAAGTCCTACAACAGTTTAATGAATGACCCAAATAAATCACTGTGTCAGTACAGAGTCCATATACATGGAGAGGAGCTTTGTATCACTTCAGTGCCTGTTTCCTCAGCCAGATGAGGTACTTCTGCCCATTCTCCAGGTTAGAGCAGCCTGGGTGTTGCCCAAACTGAAATGTGGCTGCAGATGGCCCTGCTGGGTCATTGCAGCCACTGGAGAGAGCTGGAATGCAGAAATGCTCAAGCCAGTCCCCAATATGCCTCCTGCTACTCTGCAGGAATTTCCTTGGGGCTAACTCACACTGGCTCGTAGCCATTTCTACTTTAACTCCTAGCAGGACGAAGAAGAGTTAGGATAGCTTATTGGGGCACTGGGAATGAATGGCAGACAGTTCTTTACCTGTCTGGATATGAGTCTTACCTGTATTTGAATTTTTCTCTGCTGCTTAAAAAAAAGTGTTTCTCAAAGAATTACTGAACTATCCTTTTGGTAATCTAATCCTGAAGCAGGAATTGCTTCTCATCTGGATTCTCAGAATATGAGATAATGTTGATTTCAGTTGACCTTTTATTTCCTTATTTTAATGTTAAATAAAATAGTCACTTTTATATTTTGGGCTTAGCTTTGAGTTTTGCTTAAGACATATTACAAATTATATTTTAAAGGAAAAACCGTTCAATAGCTGAGAGCTGAGTTCAGTGCGAAGTAGTGGCTTCAGCATAACCCTTTGCATTTACAATGCAATTAGGTGCTATTCTCCCACAATTAATGGGCCAAATGACACTCCCACTTACTATAATAAGCTTCCTGATATGAATCTGAGATAACTCAGATTGATACTGAGACTTATGGAAATGCCCTGCTCTGCAGAGATGCACCAGGGAGAGAAAAGCAGCAGCTGAGTTGCTGTTTCTGCTGCTCTTACACAAGCTGGTTTTGGCCCACCGTGTCTTGGTCTGTACATGAGGAAGCAGCCTCCCTCTCTTCTCTCCCTTTTCATAAAAAGAAGGCCAAGGGTACCAGATGGCATGTGTTACAGAGCTTTTCCTTCTAGCACAGAATTTATTTCCAAGATGTAGAATTGTGAGGATTCCTTCAGTCATCCCCCCAGAGTCACAGGTTTGGTATCTCGCCAATGGCATGTAATACACTTCCTGGCATACTGTAGGAGAAGTAAAATTAGTTCAGAACTTCACTTCACTGTTGCGGCTTTTTTTTCCCTGTGTTATTTGAACACGGCTGGAAAAGGATCAGTGTTTAAAGATGTATTAACCATTTCATTTCTGTGTGGGCCGTGGCCTCTCAGCCTGGTTGCAGACTTGGACAGTTGTCAAAATCTGTGAACACTGAGTCTTGTTGCTTAATGCCACATGCAAGTATCTCTCACGCTTGGTTCTGTTTCTTTGGTATGGACTAAAACATTGGGAGGTAACTTGAAGTGACCTTAAAAAAAAAATCCTTCATTTATGTAGCTTTTCTTACAAAAATATTACTGGTAAAATTTATTTTTCAGGAGTTGGGGCTTCCTGGTGTGGTTTCAGGATTGCTTTTGTAGACAAAAGAGAAAGAAAACAAACTAGAAAATTCAAGTGAGCAGTTATTGTAGGTTGTTTCCCTTAATGTTTTCAAGTGAATTTAAAGCCACGCAAAAAAAATCCTCTTGCAATAGTTATTACAACCCAGTGATTACTATATACCAATAGATATTTCTCTGGTTTGCAAATTTGGGTGCAACTTAACAAGTTGAGTGTCAAACTTTATCTCAAGGGACTTCAGCAAAAAACTTCATTTAGGTATTGGGCCATGACAACTAAATTCTTTGGCATTTGCTTGCTTTCTTTTCTTTCCTTTAGACAATTTTTTAAATTATATTATGGGTACGAGTATTTGTTTAATATTATGAGGAAAACTTTTTTTTTCTATCCCTCTTACACATTCCCCTGTCATTTTATGGTGTGCTGCACTGTTATCTCAAGAACAATACACATCACACTGTATGCATGTAGTTGAGGGCATGTTTATACGAAAAAGGAGATTGTTTCTGTCTTGCTATAATCCATGTTTGTACAATTCTTTCAATGTCTTTTAATTGTTTTGAACTCTAAAATGAAATGACTTCTAGATAAAATGAGCTTTCAGCTCTCTCCTTTTGTGACAGATTCCAGAGCATCTCTACCTCAAGGCACGTTTGGTCACCATTTTGCCTTTGTGACCCTTGCTAACCTGTACCACTCAGCAGGCTAGCACTAATGTCAGTACTGTTTACTTGGGCAAGACTGATAGCATCCAGGTGGAGTTTCCAGTTCTCTTTTTCCTTTTTTGTTTTTTTTTTTCTTTCCTTTTTTTTCCCTCCCTTTTCCTTTATACAGCCATGGAATATATACCCTAACCGAAGAGTCAAGCAGCAGACTATTTTGCAGACCTGCCAGGTTTTTACTTTACAAAATAGTTAACATTGTCATTTTCTTTTGCACAAACACAGGACAAAACCTCCAGTCAGTGGGAAATGGCATGGTTTAACTGACTTCAGTGGTGTTACACCGCTCTGAGGTGTACTAAGGATCTGGCATGTACATCTGAATTTTTCCCTTTATTTGACCTTTTCTAAATACATTTTCTTTACACTTTGTGGTCAGCTTGTAGTCCTCACTTGTCACTGAAATACTAACACCAGCACACTTCATTTGAGTTAATCACTTGTATGCTGGTTTAGTGACACCAGTTACTCAAGTGCCTTTTCCTTGCTTTTGTTTCATTATTTCATCTAGATGAACAAGGTTGTTCAAATTAGTATAAATCAGTCCACTTACAGCTTTTGACACTTACAATTTAAATACTGAATTACTGTCCTTGACAGCTCAAAGTTGCACATTCTCTGAATTTAAGACTGGAATGTAATTCTTGGCAATTAATAATAGATCATTAGAAATACTCTGAAAGTATCCACAATTGAACTGTAAAAGTGGCGTGACTGATCAGAATCCTACTGAGTGCTGCGGCAGCGCCTGTCAGGGAGAGAATATTTAACAGCGAGTGCTTGCCTTCCTCTGCAACATCAGCTCCTCCAGCAAGCATAAAAGCAGGGTGGGAAAAGTCCCCGGTCACGTCTTTGGGGACCAACCTTGCAAAGAGCTTAAATACCATTAGTGTGGCAAACTGTGCCGGGTACTTCTCATAGTCAAGTACAGGAAGTCCAGTGTAACCCCGGTGCTCAGCTGAGGTTCCATTTCTTTAATGCACGGAGATCAGGAGCCTGCACTGGAATGCGGCGTGAGGCTCCATCCTTTGGCTCCAGCTGCAGAGCTCCTGATCTTACCTCATTTCCAGATAACAGCTAATGTGGTGGCTGTTTTTCCAAACTTTTCACTGGAGCTCCATGTCGATACCCGTGTAGGTTCCTGGAGGAGATAAACAGATGCAGCCCACTGAATTTTAGAGAGAAGTTGCTGAATGAATTATTTGCCCATTCAAAAAAATACAGATTTGTCAACAGGTGCAAATCTCTTGAGGTGAAGCTTTGTAAACATATTTTATTCCCTCACTTTGGTCTTGGAAGTGATTTCCTGATTGTTGGCGTGGTGTGCAGTATTCCTTCTGTGCTCACCTGATAGCACGACAGCATCTTTGTAACTCTGCCACTTGGGGTTTGTGCACTCATGACCTAATGCTGAGATGTTAAAGCGAAACAAAGAGCCCCAAAATAACAATTTGCTGTTCTCCAGTTTTAAACTTAAGTGTCTGAATTTGTTTCTGATTAGAATTGTAGAGCTGTTTTACACATAGGTGAGTCTTCCATTGTCTATTCTATATAAGCTTGGTGGTTGGTCTGTTTAGAAGCTGAAGTTCCCTGCAATAGGAGAAAAAAACCTGTTTATTGTGCCTATTTTCTTGTGAAAGTGAGTCACATGTGCTTTTGTTACATTTATGGCAGTTGATTGAAATGCGGAGCAAGAACTCTTTTCTGAGAAGGCTTGTAGCATTTGTGGACTTGTTATAAAACACCCACCCAAGAAAATAATCTTGACTATTTTAAATTTTTAAACTAAAATTTATTTACCACAGAATAACAGTTTTGTTATTACTTACTGTGTCTTTGTGCAGGCGCACAGTCACTCTTGCTGCTTTTATCACTGATAACATACTAGGAGCTAATTTTAAATAAGTTTGAAAGGGAATTTAAACTAAGAAATCTGAAGTTTTACGCTATTATCTTGATTCAGTAGTGTTTTCTCCAGTATGTCTGGAGGCAAGAGAAGAAGGAAGGGAGAAAAGATGATGCTTACTGAAGCTAATCTTCCTGGGCCCCATGTATCAACATTTCAGTAGAGTCCTGTGCAGAACTAGGCAGAATACCTGCTTTAGGCTCCTGCTTTGAAACACCCACAGAAGGAGCCTCTCCCTCTGCCTGGAAGATAGAGGAAGCCTGGACAGAATAAACTTTCAGAATACCCTCTGCTGATGCTTACTAATTGTTAAAAGAAGTCAGGAAACTGTTGTCCTAAAAAAACCTTACTCAAGTGTCATTCATTTGGATGTATGGTTTTCAAAACTTTACAAGCAATTAAGTAATGGCACAACAGCAGGAGGCTGGCTGCCTCTGAAACAGCCCTTAGTGCAGCCCAAGGTATTTCTTGCTTCTGCAATAGGGTGGGTCCCTGCACAGGCAGTAGGGTGGAGAGAGAGGTATCCCTGCCTGTAGTCACACAACTGCCTGGCAGAAGGTTGGGAACATGGTCCAAAGTCAGCATTCAGCCCATTAGGCCAGATTCTCTGGAAAACTGTCTAATAAATAGATATACATCCAAAGGTATTTGAGCTTAAACTTGCATTTTAAAAGTCTTCCTTTGTTATGTAGAGATCCATTCCAAAACTTTTGTTGTTGACTGCTACTGAGGTGAGTTATGTTTTCACCTGTAAGATTGATTCAGACAATGTTTCTGCAGAAGTTAGGTGGTTACTTGCAATGCTAAAACGGACACTTGCTCAAAAGAGAAGACATGTCTGGTTTCATTGCTACTTCAGAAACTAAAAAGAAAAAGAAAAAAATTAAAATTACACCAATAAAAAGGTCTTGCATCATGCCTAAGGTCATTAGCATCTGGCTTTGGGAAGCTGCCAAAGGGAATGAATTTCAAAGACTGAGACTATTAGCTGAGAGCCTGCCAGTCCCAGGAGGTCTTACCTCAGTCTTAGAGCAAGAGCTTCCTGGCAGATCTTAATAGCTGTGACAGTACTTTGAGTGCGAGGATATCACTTAGGAGTGAGTCTAGAACTGCACAGGACTTGGAAGAAACTTTTGTAACACAGTGAGTGGCTCCAGGAAGCCACCCGAGCCCAGCAAACGGGCAGTGTGCAGGTGTTGCCTGCTCACAGAGGTTCTCTCTGCTCCGGGGGAAAACAGATGCTTTTCTGCACCTGCTCTGCTTTCAGCCCAGCTCAGAGGAATGCACTGCATTAATCTTGTACAGAGGTGACCAAGGCAAGGTGAATCGGCAGGGTCTCTTCCCCAGCCATGAACAGGCAGCTCTCTAGATGAGCACTGCTGTATATAAACCCTCAAGCCAAGAATAGGCAGTGCATATGTATAGCAGGCACTGCTCCTGCTCATCCTCCAAACACTTCTCCAGCCAAAAACCCCAATCTCTTCTAGCTAACCTGAAATGAGTCACGGTCAGATTGTTTCATAAAGTCCCCTGTCTGTGTCAGGCACTGAGGAATGGATCTGTGGTTGCACGTTATCTGCTTGTTAATGTGACACTGCAGATCAAAGTAGGTGCCCATCCCTTCCAGCAGCCTTTAACAGATGCAGTAGGGAGGTCAGGGGAATGCAGGCTCTGCTGGGGTACAAACAGCTGCCCAAGGGTGTGCTTTGGAGCATATACATCTGTTTTAAAAGGGGAGTGTGTGTATGTGTGTGCGTTTTAGCACATATATAAAACCAAAAAGAACTTGGGCTGAGGCATTCAGGAAGTGCACTACCAAAAAAACCCAAGAAATAAAACCCCCTAATAAGTAAATGAAGCAAACCTACAAGTCAAATGCATCACTGGTGTAATTCCTTTTCTTCAGTGCTTTGTGTCCCTTTTCCAGTGTGCTTCTCTACTCAGTGTCAGTTATTGGCTCCCGACATTAAAAAGCTGGTGGCCTCACCATATTACTTACTGATGGAGGTATTTCACCCATGGTAAAATGAGCGAGCACAAGCACAAAGGTATTTGAATGGTTCACCAAAACCTGCCTTGCTTCACTTTCAAGTTCACTCTCCTGTTGTTCTCACCTATTCTTAATAGATCACTGGCAATCCAGGTGTAATAGAAAGAAGTGCCTAAAATCACTTGCATGGCTATATAAGTGTACAAAGAAACATGAGACATTTTTTCCAATAGTGTTGTAATACATAGAGATGAAATATCTTCTTTAAATAAAAACCATCATTGTTCTGCAGAGATAACCTGTGGCTCATCACTCTTCTACATGAGATCATTGCACAGCAGAATGAATTTCACAAAACATAGTGCAGGTAACTCTAAAATGGGATGGATTACTGTCTTGCTGTAACCTCAGTAATGATGACTGGTCTCGGTTCAGTTCCCATATGGATTCAGTTTAGTTCTCACATGGGAAGGTGTACACATTGCTAAAACTGGCATCTATTTTCCTGGATTTTTTGTTTTTCCTTATAAATGAAATCATATTCAACAGGATCAGGGAAAGCAAGGATTTGAGTGAGCTGGTAAACAAGAACATGTTTTTCTGCAGTTGGTCTCTCCAGGGCTAGATTTGGGTGGTAGATGGGACAGGGTGGGAAAGCATGCATTGTCTGCAGGCCCCTGAAATGTCTGTTTGATGCCTTTCCTCAATAGCTAAAATAAGACATAATTTGTAATATCTGCTTGTGCTATCATAGGGCTTGTGGATTTTGTTGTATGAGGAGCCAGAGAATTTTTTGCAAGAAATAGAGAAAAACCTTTTGCAGGTTCAGGTTTGTTCAGTTGGGTTTTAATTGCAGGTTCAGTGGCGTCCTGTGTGCAGCTTCATCTGTAAAGTGAAAATTTAAAAGTGACACACAAGTCACTTAAGTATTTTTAAAAAAGATAACAATCCTTTTATGCTTAAATTTAACTTTAATTTCAGATTCAGATGGTTTCTTTAAATATTTTTGACAAAGACTAAGCAGTTTGATCCAAAATAAATTTATGAAGAGCTGCTCAAATACTTTTTCCAAACTGTAATTGGAAAATAACTTGTCCATCCTTTTGCCGTTAATATTAGGTCTAGTTCATTGTTCTTAAAAACGCAATTATTATAAATTTTTTTTTAATCTGAAATACTGATAGGCAAGTTAAAAGGAGATCAGTGCCCACACCACTCCTGCTGTAGCTGCTTGGGGCCAGGTACTGGCATTGCTAATTGGGTGCTTTTTTGCCTAAGGCAGCACAGCAGGATGCTGGACCTGGTGTCCCCTCTGTGTTCCCTCCATGTGTGTGTGCTTGAGTGATGCTTGTGCTTCCTGGGAAAGAACTGCTTGATTTCAGAGAGGAGGAGCAAATGCTCTTTAATATGGATGTCTTTCTTTTCCCAAGATGACTGTTACTTCATCAGCTCATTTGTCAGTCATGTTTCAAAGTCCAGCTGAGTGTTCAGAGCTTGGTAATTTCCAGTCCTGGATGTGGTTGTTGGTCACCTGCGATTTGCAAACTGCAGGTCTTTGGTAAACACTTGTTTCTATCAGCATTTATTTAGTAGAGAGATAACAAAGCAGGTATCTGCTGTACTCCTGGTCACAAATGTTGTTTACATATGCTCCTTGAGCCAGTTTTTCTGATTGTGACTGGCTAGGTGTGATGCAACACTTTAATTGGTACATAAAATAAGCAGCATGTTCTACTGCTAATGGCTGGACTGTACAGAGCAGTTTTTAATTAGACTAAAGAAGCTGCAAATACTGGCATTGTCACAAACTGGCTTTCCAGCAACTTATTTACATCACAAAATCTGTATATGAAAGTAGTTTGCATCCCCCTTTCCTTGTAAACATGTGTTTCTCATTCTCTGAGGCAGATGCTTCACAATGAATGTCATCCAGGTAATGTAGTTTGGAGAAAGCACCTTGATAAACAGAATACAAAATTTCTGTGGCTAGAAATGAGTTTTTAGAGCTTTCTAAAGACGCCTGTTTTTTAAAATAAACGTCTTGCAAAGGCTGTGCTTTTTCTCTTTAGTGGCCAGTATAATATGATGGCTCAGCACAAAGACATCTTTTTGAAGTGTACAGAGAAAGAGTTTGTAAAGGCAATTGGGACTGTACCTGTGCTCTGCTGGTTTTATAAGCAGCAGTTGCCACTCACTTCCTAAAATGGAGCTCAGGAGAAAGTGCTCTTCTTGGGAGGAGGATGAAGCCAGAAAATTGACTGAACGACAGGCTGTCTCTGTCCCAGGCTTATTGTATAATATTGGGTAAATCACAAATGTACCAGATTGTTAAAGGGAGATAATGCTTACAATGAGAGTTGAGATGTTTTATTGGTGGGGTTTTTTTAATAAAACGTGTTGAAATTACTTGAAAAGAATGGTGTCAGAGGTATATGGAGTTTATTACAGATCTGATATAAATTGTATTTCTGGGAACTAAACAGATTTATAGCAATGAGGATTTTAATGTATTCAGAGCATAAAAGGGCGTCTCTTTCAGTAGCCCTTCTTTACTATAGGGAAAATTAAAGATCACACCAAGTATTTAATTTCTATTTGAAATTGCAACAGTTTTTTAATAGCAATTGTGCTGACAATACCACAGCCTCATTTTAGCATGACTGATTTCAGAAGAAGATAGCACTAAATACTCAGGCTGAATTTAGTGTTTCTTCCCTCTTCAGGTTTTTGTCTAATGAGCGTGGAGTTTTAGTGCTCCTTTAATTGAAAGTCACAGAGGCTGGATGCCAGCTGCATCTCCTGTTTGTGGAAGAGGCAGTTCAAAAAGAATATTTTCTTAATAATCTGTTGGACAAGGAGCGTATGGTAGAGCCATACCTGGGTGAAGAGTTTAACGCAGAAAAATTTATGACAAGCCGGGGGCTTTGGAGCAAAGCATGTGGCTGGACTAATAAAAATGTCTCAGAGTTACTGCTGGAAGGCTTGATCCTGCTTCCCTTCAAGCAAGCGACACAAGTCACATTGGCTGTGCAAGGCAGGATGAAGTCTTTCAGCTTGTGGACACCCTCAGCAGGAGGGGACACCTGTCCCAGCCATTGAAAAAGGCATCAAAAGTAATCCCAAGCTGCCATTAACCCCATGCTGCTCCAGTACAAGCTGTTGCAGCATAGTGGCTTTTACATCCTATAGGGCAGTGACCACTCAGCTCTTCTCTCGAGGAGCCCCAGGCTCCTTCTTACCACCCCTGTATGGTTTATTTTAACACCAGGACAACATAAAAGAGAAAAGGAGGTTTGTGAAAAGTCACACAAACCGTGTGTGTGTTTAGTATACCTGAAGGCTCATTACTTCCTTGTGGTAATCCTGCCAGGCCTCCTCCTTCAATCACTTCTGTGTGGGTCTGGCAGTCAGCTTCCTGCAGATATTGTACCCCAAACCACTGCTCCATAAGAGACTTCTGTTTTACACCTGCCACCCTTCTTAGGATTGTATGATTTCGCACCTTGTTCTAGCCCTGGCACTCCTCCAAGCAGTTCCCAAACGTGCACTAAAAAGTGGTTGGTCTTGAAGCACTTTTCTTCTTTTCCACTTTTCATGCTATGCATACTTCCCTATTATTTTAAACCACGGTATTAATGGAGGGAAAGCCCAGGTAACCAGTCCAGGGCTTCAAAGTTATTAACAGGGCAGCTCTGGTTTCACCCTGAAATAGGCTTGTGCTTGTTCAAGTGCATTTCAAGAAGCATCAGTGACAAAATTTAAGGGGCTCAGTAGCCAATACAATACTTAATTCACATCAACTTTGTGTTTCTTGAATTGCTTCTATCTGTTGCAATACTCAAACATTTCCACAAGTTATTTACTTCCCAAAGTTGCTAGCTGTCTGTGGCATCCCAGCCACTTTAACCAAGTCTAGTGTCCAGATCACCCAGAGAGATACAGATTGAGCTGACAGTTTAGCTCCAGTCTGAACACATTTAAGCTGATAATTTCTAGTATGCAAGTCTGTTGTTAATGCTGCCTAAATAACCAGGTAGGAGAGGTTCTGTTTTTTCTATACAGTCTCCTGTCAGAAAGCTGAGACAGGGATTGGCAGAAGGAGGAAAGGGGCTGGAAAGCCTGTAAGCAGAGAAGGGCTCTGTGCTGGAAGTCTGCTCCGTATCCTGGGTTCAGAGGAAGGCAAAGTGGTGAGGAGATGAGAGGAAGGGAACTGCGGAGGCTGCCTGGGCAATGGGGAAAGGCAGCATCGGAAAATAAATGAGAGCTCACGGCAGATGCCAATTCCTCAGCCAGCTATTCTTGGCAATGAGTACAAAGGTTAAAGCAAGGCAAAGTTGTATTTATTTATATATGTGTGTGCATGTATATGTCTGTATATATTTTATTTTTAAAAAGTTTCTCTTATTTCCAGGTTTTAAATTATTTCAGACGCTGCCTCTATTGGAGGTGCCACAATAACTCAAAGCTTCACAGAGACAAATCTATTATAGTTTATATCACAGGAATGCCCAGAGGCCTCTTGTAGGGACAAAGCCCCATTGTGTCAGATGTTATGGAAACATCATGTATATCTTTGATTTATGGTGGATTTTGAATCACCCTTAATAGTTTAATATTTCTTCCCATCGGTAAGTTTCAGTTTTCAAGCTTTGAAAGGGGCTTTGAAAGGGCTTTTCTAGATTCGGGCAAAAAATTCTACAGATCACTACAGCCACCTCTGCATACAATTTCTATGTACCACCATTGGCAGATACCAGCAGTAGGCAGTAAAACTAGATATAAATGATACTGAGAATGTATCACAGTGGTAGATTTGAACACTAACTCTAAAAAGAGTACGAAAATGAGAATTTTTCTTTTTTTGTGAAGTAATCTTAGACTTGAAATGTCCCTTTGCTAGCAAAGTATTTAGACATTGTGACCAAAAATGAGGGAGGCAGAAATGTAATGAAAACACTGAAGGATCTTTTGGAAAAACTCGGCGTAACATTTTCAGTTAAGTGTTGTCAGTTTTATTTTTTCCCCAGGAACAGTAGGATTTGTCCTAGCTGCTGCTAAGCTGCTTTTTTGGATATGATAATATAACAGATACTAGGTTGACTGTGCAGTGTGAAGTTGTCCTATTGAGCATACCAATAGTGGGATAGTTGCTTGCACAATTTAGCAGCAAACTCTGTAAATAATCTTTGGAGGCCACTAAGACTATTCATTTATTTTAACAAGTGCTTCTGTAAAGTTATAGCTTTGACCAGGAATGGTAATTTTATTCATTATGTGAATGCAGTAACTTTGAATTTGTTCACCATAATAAAATAGCATCTGCTGTGATGAATGTTGGAAGACATTTGGGCTATGACTGCATAAAGTGATGGTTTGTGTTAGCCAGAGTTCCAGCATTTTTGTTAGTGCCTCTCACATCATCAAGGTATGTCCAAAGCTACCACCAAGTAGCCAGGCAGCTTTCACTGCAAGTTTCTCACATATTATCCTTCTGCACTCCATTTCTAAAGTCTTATCTCCCTTGTCCATAGCCAAAAGCTACTAACTTGGAACAAAGTTCAATCAAGACCCAAACATAATGAAGAAGGAGAAATCACAAAAGATGGAGTTAATGGCTGTGGCTACCGCTGTGGATCCTTTTGCCACAGGCTCTGAAAGTCTGGAAAATTAATCAAAGTTCAATCAAGGATGTATGATATTGCGGCTGCTGCTGCAGCAGTGTCTGGTGTCACCTGGGAGCTGTCCATTAAAAACAGCTCACTGCAAACCGTCCTGGTATCGATGTGCTATCCCGGTCGGAGGGGGTAGTCAGATGCTACTCCAGGACATTGCTATGCCTTCTGCTTTCACTCCTGGGTAAACTTCGAAAGTTTAACACGTATTTTAGACATAAAAAGAACAGGCACATGTCTGGAGTAAGTTAGTAAAAGAGGCAGTTTTACAGAAAGCTACTAATGGAGGATAGGTGACCCTTTCAAGGAAGCTTTTTTGGAATGTCACTGTAAAATAGGAACTGAAATTTTCTCCCAATCAATCAGAAGAAATGGGGATGAGAAGAGATTAACTGAGAATTAAGGTTTTGGATAAAGCATAAAGCTGTAAGAAAAGTCTTCAGCGGAGTGGGAGACCTGGTAAATAAGCCTCTATAACAAGCATTGATTGTCATAGGAGTGACGGTACTTTAAGTGTGGTTGTTTAAACTCAACCATTTGGTCATAAATTTGTAGCTGATGAGCTTGCAAAAGAATCTTCAATAGATAAATTAGTAATTGTTTTTGGAATAATTCTTCATCCAAAAATTTGTTTAAAAATTACAGACTGTTTGCTTTTTATTTCATTGCCTGGGAAAAAGGTGTCCTGTAACTTGTTTGATGTTTATGATTAAAACTTGGCAACAGTTGTAGGCAGGGAAAATTCATCTTTCATTTTATCAGTCTGCCACTGAGACATGTCCTAGTCATCTCTCTAATACTCTTAACACTCCCATGAAACAAAGCAAAATTGCCACCACTGGTATTACTGCTATGTTACTCATCAGTTATTATATGCCATGGTTTAAACGGCTGAAAACCACTACCTGGTATTACAGAACAAGAAGGACAGAAAAAAGAGGGGAAAATAAAAAACAAAGCCATAACCAAAAGGAAGGAAGAGGCTGGAGGCTGTGAAAATAAATACAAAGCTCCACAGAGTAGGTGAAGGGTCTCCTGTATTGGTAGGATTCATCATCTTTGGGGAAAAAAGAACAAAGAGCATTACTGTTTCAGGTGTCACATTGCCAACTCTCCTTTCTTTAACCATGTGAATATGAGTGGCTACCAGTTTTATGGCAGGCATTTTATTCTGACTTTGACACACCTCTGGCCCGATGTCACACCCTTTGGCCCCGGGGCACAATCGTGGTTCCTGACTGTTCCTCTTATGACAACACCAAGTCTCTGGAATTCTGTCTCAGCCCTTTCAATCAGATAGCATAAACATGTCTGTCTCCCCATTGTATTTCTGCCTGGTTCATCAGAATGGCTTGACTGAAATTACTGGTATTCTTTTGATAAACCATTAGTGTTAGAAAGGGGTTTGAATTTTTTTGTCAATTACTAAATCTTGGTGACAGGCAGAAACTGCCTGTTAAAACTTGTGTTGTAATTTGAGGATTAAATGCTGCACCTCTGAGAAACATCAGTATCAAAACTGATTTGCTCTAAGAGACTTAACGTTGTTAGGAGCTGTGGTCTGACAGGGTAGATTCCTTAATAACGGAGTTAGCAATTAAATGTTTTAAACTCCTCACAGGACTTGCAAGATTAGAGGGCAGTTGGTAAACTTGTGCAGAAAGGGACTTGTGCAGCCAATACAGCACCCACCCTAATCCCTGACAGTGAAAGACTTCAACTCCCATTTTTGTTTGGTTATTAGGTAAAATTAGAAAATTGCATTTCACTTGATAACACCTTTCTCATCTTTGGGAAGTTCTCAAAGAACTTAACTTTGCAATTTCTTTTTTTTTTGCTAGGACTTTCATGCAAACTCACCCCAAACTAGACTGACCATGCAAAGAAAGATGGGCAGAGCTGCCAAGAACCTTTGGGGGTGTTGTTCTTGCTGCAGCATTCCCATCTCAGTCTTTATAGCCCATCTCTTTCTGGGTGGGTATCTCATACATGTATATGACATTTGTGTATGGAAAAATGATGCTGTCTTTTGCCATCCATCTAGACAGAAGCTGCATGTTTCATTGCAGGTAAAAATGTTTAGAAAGGTAGAGAACAGAACCAGTGGTTAAGTCAGTTTTCTATCTCAGCCCAGAGTGGGGGGCAGTGGGAGGAAGGAGCAAAAAGAGTCCTTTAGTGCAGACTCTCCAAAAGGATCTAATGAACCCAATTTGGATATTTTATAAATGCTCTCAGGTCCTAGAATGAAATTGTAAGCATTCAACAGAAAAGCCCAGTTATTACAGAACTGGGTGAATTCACCACTGTGGCATATGTGAATATGCTCTCATTAGGAGAGATTAAATGCTGCACTTGTTTGTCATCAAGTATATGCTAAATGTCTTTTGTCTCTTTTGTTCGGTGCAAAGCAGCATTGAAGCAAAGAAACTAAAACACTAGAAAGTGAAAGAGTGGACTAGAGCAGTACTTCAAGAACGTTAGTGCTATCAACAGGTCAAGCAGGGCAGTGTATAATTCTGGTGATCCTAAGATACCTCCAAAAAGATTGACATAAAGAATGAAGAATCCAATTTGGAGAACCAAAATTCACAAATACAGAAATCACTGAAAGCATAATTACGCCATGGATAAATATGCTACTATTCATGCTGAGAGAGTTGCCTTGAAAAAGGCTGTAGCTTAAAAAACACCAAACATTATTAGATGCAAAAGTATTACATAAACAAATTTTTCAGAGACAAATACACTGTGGCATAAAGCAACCATTATTAAGTGTTAAAAAGAATCTTCCTGTCCAGGCCAATCCTAATTGTTAATTGCAGTTTCTTGATCTTAGTGGCAGTCAGTGGAGAGCCACCATTTCACAGGGATGGGTTGGTGGTACTGGTGTTGGTGATGTGTCTCTGGCTTTGCCATACACACTATTTTAAATGTTTGCATTTTGTATTGACTTCACTGCTGTTTTGAGCTACAGAAAAGTAATGCAGTGAACAGTTAGATGAAAATTAGTGCTGAAGCAGGGGTGCAAATGCAGAGAGTATTCAATAAACTTATTTTTGTTGGATTCATTTTGTCTAATTGGCCTAAAGGGAATGTAAGCAGCAAGACAGGTATAAACATTTAAACTCTGTGTACAAACTGTTAGTAGAAAACAGTTTGGGACACTTTATGGCTCAGGCTACCTTACAAAATCAGCATATGTGGAAATGCTGAACAAGAAATTTGAGTTTCTCTGTTGCTTAGTGAGAACTGGTGTGCCCTAACTGTCCTTCCACAGATCTTAGGAAACTTTATCAAGTACTTTGTGCCTTTAGCAGGCCTGGTTGTAGTTTGACTAGTGCTCAAAACCTATGCCACACCAGACTAGGTTTAACTCTGTTTCCATCTTCTTGTGCACGGGTTTGTTAGATTTTAAAAAACCTTGAACTTGCAAGTAGTTTGAAACCCTCAACTGTTTTTGTCTTGCTGACAGGCTATCAGTTCTCCTCATTTTCAAAGTATGTTTCCTCTTTCCCCTTCTACTTCCCCAAAATCTTGTGTCCCTGCCATCCTGGACAGCAATTCCTGCTCCTCTTGGCTGTTCTCCCTGAAGGGTGACCCAGGGCCCAGAGGTACGATCATGGGGCTGACCACTGCTTCACATTTCTTCTGAGAGGTGAAATGTTTAATCCACACATCTCTCCAAGGCAATAAGTGAGCAAAGCATTAAATTAGTGCTAAGATCTTTGCCAGCACTGATTTAAGTAAGAGGGACATCGTGTATTGTGTGATTGGAATTTAGGCCAAGCAGGCAGGACACGGAGGTTAACGCCGTTGTGCAGCGAACTCTGCGAGGAACAGCGTGAGGCAGCAGCATGGGGTTGGGGAATTTAGAATTTACATGCTCATTTGCCTAGAGAACACAGTGGCAGACCAAACCTACTCCCAGTGTTTAGTCAGTGCTTGGGTATTTTCCTGATACTCTCTTTAGAATTATTTTTTTTTTTTTGAATCTAACACCAAAATTCAGGTCATGATTGAAATTCAAGAGTCAGGAGAAATCTTTTCCTGGGGATTGTATTGCACTTTGTGCTGTATGACTCAGTTTTGTTTGTAGTGATTCCCTACCGTTAATACCCATTTTTAAAGTACCCTAGATAATAAAATCAGTGAAGAGCAGCAGCTTTTTGTTTATGTTCAGTTCCATGTGTTGGAGCTCTTCTCAAAACCATGAATACTCTTGCATTTGGTTAAGAAGTTTTAGCACTTCACAATCTGCCCTACATCCCCCTATGTTCATGCTGCTCTGAGGACACAGGCTGAGACATGGAGAAGGAACAGGCTGGGGCAGGTGGGAAGAGAAAGCTGCTTTCCTTGGGCTGCATTGTTACCCTGTGATTTTAGGTATTTGTTATGACATACCTGGGGACCCTTTTCCTTTGCCCTCAGCACTGTCCCTGAGAACATAACGAGGTGCTATGGTTTCCTCAAAGAGCTTACCATTTACATAGATTTAAAACCAAAAAAATAGTAATTCAGAGGCAAGGAAATATAAATCAATTTAAATAACTTGCCTGAGATCAAATAGCAATTCAGTGGCAGAGCCCCAAGTGAAGTCCAGGACCTCTGTCTCAAGGCTGGTGCCCTGTCCCAATGTCTGTTTCTTTTCACAAGAAGCTGGTTTTCCAGGAAGCTGGAAGAAGATTTAGGGAAGTCACCTTCTGCTTTCCATTTTGGTCATTCCTAAGATATGTCTCGGTAACTGCTCTGTACAAGCAAGCTTGAACTATGAATCAGCTGAAATTACTAAAAAACCACTGTTAATGTACCAGTATTCCTTTAGAAGTTGACCTGTAGATACAAACTGTGCCTTGCACATGTCACATTATGCTGGGGATCATTGAATTTTGCTAAGAGGTGCACAGGTAGTAAAACACTGAAAAATTGCTAATCAGGAATAGTGAACAATTTTAAAAGAGCATGAATATGCTCCCATTAAATATTCATTGAAAAAGCTTGAATAATGAAAACAATGCTTAAAATAAAAGACTGTTAGTAGATAATTAATTAGAAAACAGTAAATTGGTCTTAAATTGTTTGCTATGGATAGTTAGGCCATTTAATAAGAATTATCATCTTCCAGGCAAATGGCAGATATCTAGTAAATAGGTTTTTCCTGGGAACTCGCTAGAGGGGAGAGCAGCTCTCCACACATCTCTAAGTTTTAGTCACTTATCATTTTGAAGTCAATTCAGAGCTTCTGGCAGTTTATGTAATCTTAAGCCACTCTTCTCACCTTTGTTGCAGACTTCTCAATCATGTTGAGTCCTTTTTAGTTACATCACTGCTTATTTCATTAAGAAGGAAATACAATTTTAGCAACAAGGTGTGCCTTTGGCTTTGAGTTAACATCTTGAGAGAGCAGCTAGGTTTTGTGCTCATCACAGAGCAGATGCTTTTAAAGCACTGCTGTTAAGAATCAGTTCACATAACGTGTTTTTGGCCGTGACTTCTTGGGCACTTTTTCCCACAGTTTCCAAGACCGGTGATAATCCACATGTCCTGACTCGTGTCCCCAAGAGAGAAGTGCCTGGGGCATCTTGCAGGGCCCAGAGGTGGCACTGGAGCCTCCCTGTGGTGCTCTGTTGAGAATGGACCAAGTCACCACTGGTGGTTCACTCTTGCCACACTTGAGGGCATTCTGCCAGAAGTATCTGGCAGACTATTCTGGGAAACTACATCCCCCTCTCTGTTATTCCATCTTATTCAATAGCTTAGCAGGAGAAATAAGGTATAGAGTGGAGAAACCTAAGGATTTAGGAAAGCATGTGCTTCGTGTCATGTTCTGTAGGACCAGATTCTGGGATCATGTTGGCCTTGTCCTGGTCTGATTCCCATTACTGCCATGCACTCAACATTAACTGTACTCCAGTATTTAGCTAAATGTGAATCAGCTTCTCCTTAAGCGCTGTGCATTTATCTAGTGAATAGTAAACAGGATTAGTAGAAGACAACTAATAAACCAACAATAATAATATGTTAGCTGTCTTCTCCCTACAGCCATCTTATTTCCTGCTGCCTTTCCTATAGGATTACAGGTATTCATCTGGTCAAATGTTGCCCTGGTATGTTCCTACAAGGATTCCCTCTGAGTTCAGTGCAACTTGTTCATGTCTCTCTGGTATACTACAGTGTATTACTGAGTTAGGAGAATGCAAAGAAATTATCTACAGGAGTTAAAAGTAGAGGAGAGAGGAAAAGTGTTTTGTCCTGGGGGGGTTGTTTTGGTTTTTTAAATAGGTGAGAAAGGACTATGACAAAAATCCTGCTCTAACTCATGAATGCAACCCAACACCTGAATAACTAAAACCAGATTTTGGCCCAATTACTAGAAAGTAATTCTCCTGTCTTTATGACCTGTACTGCTGTTAATAGGAAGCTTCAACTTCATAAAAAGGAATAAAATTCAGCCCTAACTCAAAAGTAAGTTGATAAGGGGAAATGTTTTAACTTTAAAAAATACATACCCCACTCACTGAACCTTTGAGACCTGCAAATGTTTAAAAAGGAAAAAAAAAACCTGCAGCAGCTGCAATTTGAAAAACAACACTGACGCTAAAAATAAGTAATTTTACTCATAAGTACCTCATAGCTTATTTGCAGATAGTTGTACACTCTGAGAAGAAGAAAAAAAAAATTGTAATAGGCCTTAGGTCAGCTGCATTGATTTAATGCATTACTTAGGCTGCCAGAGCAGAGGTAGAATCTCCTCGCACTGCATTAGGAGCGCCTCAAGCCTCCGTGACTCCTTTTGATCAAATCTCTGTGAAAGATGAGTGTCATGCCCTCTTCAAGCCAGCTGTGAGGGGACTGCCCTGCGACTGGAGGAGCGTGCCGGAGCACAGCACTCCGGGGCAGCGAGGTGAGAGCTGGCTGCAGAGGTGAGAGGCAGACACAACTTCGTACTGTAGGTCTGGAGAACACCAAGGGGGAGGATCTTATTTCACTCCCCTGTGCACAGCCTGAGCATACACCAGACCTTGAGGTGCTCAGAGTCAGACAAGAGTAAAGAGGCGTGTGATGGTTCTGCCTTAGTACTTGTACAGGCAGGAGTGTTTCCAGTACTTCTTTGTACAACTCACTGAGGGAATGGGAAACTGTTTTATAGCTCTGGAAACATAAGCACAGTAAGAATGTCTGAGGTAAGGAAAGTTCTTTGCAGTTCTATATGAATGTATGTTTTTACTGTGCAACTTTTACTTGTGGCTATGCACTGTGGAGATATAAAAAAATGTTGCAATGGTGTTGTTTTGGGTAATGAACAATGGAGATGAGAGCTATAGGAAGCTGTGCTCTCCATTTCTTAATTATGAAAAGATACTGTAAAAGTAGAAAACTAGTTTCTGTAAAAAATGTGTTTTTTCTTTCTGCTGTGCACTGTAAACAACTGTATGACTTTCCTGTTCTACAGTAAGTAATGCAGAATTGCAGGCTGATTATAATAAGCACAGCCATCACTTGTGTAATTGTTTTCCAATTGAAGTAGTAGCATGTAAATCATAAATAGTTGACAATGTTTAATTGTACAAGTCCTCAATATACATTAATAGCAGTAAAATCTGTGATTTGTGACTCAGATGTGTTTTGAGTCAAGTGCTTTAACCAGATACATTATCATTATCATGACGTATAAATGCACTAGAGAGCAGACAACAATGTAATTTCACTACGAAGTTCTTTAGAAATTACCACTAAAGTGGAGTGTAATGTATGCCCTTTCTATACAATTTATTTTTGACTATTTAGCATCCAGAAAATAAGGCCGGTAATTCTTTTCTTAGGATCGGTCTGTTNGCATTTAACTTATTTATTTGGATTTTTTTCATCACATAGAAAAATAAACATGGTTTAATTGTCAGCTCATACGTAATGAGGTTTTGTTAGATGTGTTTTAAGATACAGCATTTTACTTTCTGGTTTATTAATTGGTCAAATACTTCCAGTGCTCTGTGTAACGAATTCTTGGTTTAAAAATGAGGAGAGGGCAGATCACTAACCCAGGGGAGGACTACTGATATACACAGGCTGTGGTTTATCCTTCCGTAAAATCCTACGGATAAAAAGTGACACTATTTTTTTACCTCTTTCCTTTTCTTTTCTCTTTTTTTCCACTTCTTTTTTCTTTTTTAGATATTTTTCAGTTTGAATAACCTGGCAGCCAGGCAACATTCTGATATTTTGGGGATGTGGGAGAGAAAAAATAAAATAGACTAGTTTTGTTTTAATTTAAAACAAACCATTGTTTGAAAGGCATTTAACAGTCAATTTTCACATCTGATCTGAAGTTGGATTTTATTGTGCTCATTTAGTTGAGATTGTTGTTCAAGCAATTCCATATAAATTTTTGTAATTCATGTAACTACTTGGCTTCTTGAACCTCGGGAGCTGATTGTTTGTCTTATCTTTTGGTGAGCTAACTCTGCGTTATGTTGCAAAACCTTGGGGCATGTTGTGTTTCTTCGTGTTCCTGCAGTCTGCAAGTGAAGTCAGCTTCATTAGTTTCATGATGGCACATCAGTGCATGGCTGGTGTTGCCGCTTCCTCCAAGCTACTCCCGGAGCATGATCTGGGCTGCCTTGGTTTGGATAAGCTTGTAAGGATTTGTCAGCCAGATGTGACAAGATTGTCAAGAGGCAAGTAAAGAAGGAGATCTGATATTAATCAGTGCATAGCTTGGAGCCAAACTTTCTCAAATGCAGTGTAGTAACATGTTCTTCTCATTTACTGCTTCTCTTTGTGGCTATAGAACTGCCACTGTCTGAGTTTGACGGTTAAAAGGGATGCCAGCTAATAGTCTTTAATTGTAAGGATACAATTCTAGGTGGGAAAAGATCATATGCTTCTATTTTTAACGTCCTTTTGGAAAATAAGTGCAGTTTGTTGTAAGATATGCAAGCGTTCTGTTAGACAAGAGTCTCTGTTTCTGTCCTTTGGTTTTAAAACAGTGAAATTGTGGCTCAGCTCTCAGTGCTGGAGGAGTGGGAGGTGGGGGAGTCTCACTCCACTCCAGGTCACGGGGCAAAGTGGGTCCCCCATTATTTTAACTACTAACAACAGTGCGTGTTGGTTTGCTTTGTTCTAGTGATTAGAACAATATACACTGAAGAATACCTTTCTCATTGCTCCTTTTACAGAAAAGGGAAAAATACGGACTTTTGAAGAACATATCGGATATCCAACTAGATTATTTACCGTTCTGTGTATAGTGCTGATAGGGGCTTTTTTTAATAATCAGTATAATTGTGCAATTCTGTTTGAATTAAGCAGTAGAATTTTGAGCAGTTTGCAGCTTAATCAGACTTTTAACAATAAGGGAACATGTAAAAAATAAATAATCTTATGGAAAATACATTTTTGCTATATATATATATGTATGGATTTTTGGTCGATTGATTTCTTAAAAGTAGTTATTCTGTTTATTCTTTGAACTACTGCACCATCTACAACCTATTCAGAACCCTAAGAATAATGGTATGTGCAAACATATCCAAGCATTCAGGAGAGCTGAATTTTCACAGAAATAGGAAAAATTATTACAAATATTGGGTCACTTCATGGGCTTTCACTTGAATTTCTGCCTCCTGAGGTGCGGCGAGGTTTGGCCTTTTGATACCAAATGTCTTGACTTCCAGCTTCCATGTCTGTTCATGGTACTGTTAAAAGATCTGTTCCTACATATTGAGCATGTCATTCCATTTCCAATCCAATAAGCCAGTGATTTATTTGGTTTGCAGTAATATAGACTTGATTACAGTGATCCTAAATACACCTCTGATAAAAACAGAAATGTTCTCATTTTATTTTAGATTACAGCTTTTGTTACAGATACGTGTTTCAAAAGCATTTTGGGATGATTTGGCGTTTAGTAAACATTTTTCATGCAGATTTGAGCTAAAGTTTAGGTATGGCTCTTGAATTCATTATTCCGTAAAATAGCCACCAAATGTAAGGAAGAAAAACTGGTTTTGCCCTCTGGGTCATCTCCTGCCCTTTCTAGTTTCAGTGGTGCAGGAACTCTCACAGTTCCTGTGTGCTGGAAGCCAGCAGGTTTTGTCTTAGCAGATGCTACAACTGAAGTTTTACAGCAATTGTCATTGCCTGTCTTCTTTTTAGTTTTTATTTCTTATCATTTTGTTGCTGTCATTTAGAAAATCATAGAGATTGAAATCTCAATATTCAGACTCAAAAAAAATATTATTGAGGGAATGAGGAAAAGTGGCAGTTTTTAACAGACTTCAGTAATTTTAGTGTAAAGAATGACATTTCATTCCGCGCTTTAAAACCATTATAGAATTTAAACAAAGACGGGGGAAAAAAAGAAAAACGCTATTTTTTAACTTCAAATTTCAAATATAGGAGATTCAGTGAGAAATGGGTGTTTCTTCATGTGAGGGTAGCTGATGTCTGAAAGCCAGGTAAAAATCTCCTCACCTGTGTTCAATAAAAAGGAATACTGAGTTTTAAATTGTGAAATTACCAATGGAGCTACACTGTTGCATAAAATATTGCATAACTGCAGCACCATAGATAGTATCGTGTGTATGTGTACAAATAGTGTTTGGGTTTAAAATTTATGAAATTGCATTAAATGGAATTGTGTAACACTAAATATTTCAGAGAGCTCTTATTTTCTTTTATTCTTTAATCCATGTCTTTGCTCCGTAACAGGAAAAAGGAAGAGATTTTAAGCATGCATATTTTATGGCTTTGAGATTTAAGCAGCGGTGTGAGGAGCTGAAAAATTTAGGATTGTCTTTGAAACATTTACTCACCCGTATTGCACACATGCACCATTTTATAAAGGAGGTAAAGAGTTAAAGACGTATTTTAAAGGCCTTGCAATTGATATATATTAGTATTCCTCATTTCTCTGATACTTGTGCATTTGTGTTAATAACACTTATTTCTTGCTAGCATAGGGCTTGGAGTTAAATATTTAATTCAACTTCAGTTCGTGGCTAGATCTGTAGCTTCAGCATTTAGTGTAGCATGCTTAGCATGTCAGTGTGGATAAGTAGTATGTGCACAATTTATTTGTTAGATGAAATAGCATCTAGTGCTTTATCGTATGAAATTTCGCACCATTTCTGTCCAGTGACTTATCTTTACCCCTAAAGTCTGAGTAGTTTTTCTCATCAATATGCAGCAATCTGTTACTCGTTTTTGAAATGCACTAATAAGAACGATTTTTCCTGTAAATTTATTAAAAAGGGACATTACTTTATTATCTTGTGGTAGATACACTGCTTAATTACCAGCAAAGTGTTTCTGACCTTCGCAGGCTAGGGCAGGTATGCTGTGGGAACTGTAGCATCGCAGTCTGTTTCAGAATCAAAAGTAAATAACTCTAAGATAATGATAACATGATGTTTTTCCTTCCTCAATTTGTATTTCTTGTTTTCATTTCCAAACCAAACCGTAGAAGAGGCTCTGACTGTGTCCCTGAGGTGGACCGAGCTGTCTGTCAGCACTCACCTGTTGTTAACAAGTGAGATTAATTGCAGCATAAGCCAGTCTATCTACAGCCATGCTGCTGAATGGCAGAATTAAGTTTTACTGTCCGGTGCTTTTTGTTCAGAGCAGCAGCCCGAGTGTGTGTGTGCTCACACACACAAACACACACACGTTCTTCTCTCTTTATAATTATTCTGACAGTGCCATTAACAAGAGTTGCCCTAAGGGGCCCTTTAGGGTAAGTGACATGCATGAGGAGTGATTTTCATCCCACAAGTTATGCTGTGATTAAAGTTTGGCCTCGTAGCGTGGCTGCCTTGCTCAGAAAGAGCTCCTTGTGCTTCCTCGCCCGCTGCAGTGCCCGAGACTGCCCCGAGCTCCTCTGCCTCGGCCGCGAGAGCTGCCATGGGGCCCGAACCGGCTCCGGGTTGTGAGGCTGTGTTTAGCTCAGTCTCTTGTCTCAGCTCCTCACTCCTAGGACTCTTCTCACTTAGAAAAACTTTTTAATAAAGTGGTGACATGTGGACTGTCTTGTAAATCCACAAGAAAGGTTGATTTGACGGAGTGGTGCCATCCTGTGAAGGGATTACTTAATTTCAGTTCTGTCTTACTGAGGTTATTCACTCCCCTCACCTTTTTCTGGTTTTGAGGACGTTTTAGTCAATTATTACAAGGACAATTAAACATTTTCAGCTCAAGGTGCTCAGTTGCACCTACAAGAGAGAGATTTGGTCAAGTTCTAGGCCAAAATTTGTTTTGTTCAGCCCCACTGAGGGAGAGGGTAATGGGGTGATGAAACTTGCTGCAGGATCTGGGTTTTATACATCCTGATTATGTGTATTCTTGGGCTGTGGATGTTTAAAAGGAGGTCAGGTTTTGCTATCTGACCCCAAATGAATGTATGGATATATACATAAGGATCCAGATAATGAATGGGTTGTGTTCCGTGGTCTTATCTAGAAAATGTATTCAACTTGTGGCCTTTGTGTACTTGTAGAAGAAAAATCTTAACATAATTCTCCCACAGAACAGGGGTAAGTGGGAGTTGAGTGATATCTGCACCAGCCAAAATTTTCAGTAGAATAGGTGTTAAGTTCAATGTCTAAATCCATGGTTGGCCTCTGAAACAAAAGCTTTTTGTATGGACTTTTCAAAGGTTCTTGCACTTCCTAAGCTTGGTAGGAGTAGATGGTTGGTGTGAATGAAAACCAGCCAGGTTACCGGGGAGCCATCGTCAGTTTAGGAATGGAGCTGTGAGTGTAACTTTGTGTTTAGTGGCACTGTAAAAAGCAAATTGTGGCCCACCTCCACCTTTCCCATCTTGTCTCCTAATCAGTCTCTTAAGCATGAGACAATAATTTTGCTGAATTCTTTTACTGGTAAGAAGTTTGCCATATGAATCATCTCGGGCCAGCATTTTTAATGTGTCTGAATGGAGGAGGTTGGAGCTATTTGATCAGCTGCTTACTCTGTCACATCTGTGTACATCTTTTCTCTACATGATTAAAAGCTCAAAATACAGAAGATACCAGGCTGTGTTCTGGATACAACAAACTGCAAAGCTGGTTTGCTTTTTAGGAAGGTTGTTTGTTGTTTCTTATGTTTATTAACTAACTATTAACAGCAGCTGTTACTTTGTCAGAAACAGGTTTTTTGATATAAGACTGTGGAAATAATGTGTGCATTCAGTCCAGTATAATTAGAAATCTTATGACATTTTTCTCATTTTAATAATTTTGTGTAATTATTTATTTTGGTCTTAAATATGTCTGAACTTTAGTATAGAAATAATACAACTTGCAGCCACCAAGTGTGGGTGGAAATGTACTTGGATGGAAATGCCTTTGTTTCAGGGGCTGAGGCTTGGAAAGGCAGGCAGTGTTTCTGTGCTGTGGTGGTGGGGAACTTTCCAGGACCCTAAACACGTGACAGAAGGAACCACCACAATACTGAGCTGCACATGTGCGAGCTGTAGCGTGGGCCAAGTCTTTGTGCAGAGTAACTCTCCAGTGGGCCTTGCTGTCAGACCTGTGCTCGTGTCAGCGCCCTGCAGCGCGCCCTTCCTCCCTTTTCCCCGTTCCCAGTGTGTCTTCCCAGCTCCACTTACAGGCAGCAAAGGGCTTCCATATTCTGTCCATCCTCCAGGCATCTTGTTACCTCTTTGAAGTGAGCATGTCAGGAAGAAGAAAATGGCCCAGAGCCTTTCCTTGAAGATGCTGCAGGGGCCTTGCTAATGGTCTCCACAGGCAGATGGGATTCAGAGCCTTACTAAGCTGGGAATACATTGAAACTTTCAAGGAACAATTAGAGGTAAAGGTGCTTAATCTATCAGATTTAATATCAACCTGTATTTCTTGCCTAATTGTTGGGCTGTGTCTTCAGTGAGTACTTCCACCATCTAGAGCAGCCCAGCACGTTTTGTGATTGTACTTGGAATGTGCTGGTGTAGATTTTAGCTCCAGTAAACTACAGGGAGCTCAACAGTGTATCAAAAACTGAGGTCTGTCTTCAGGAGGAACAGACACAAGGGCTAAATATGCACTATAGAGTGGATGGGGGATACAAGTACATGTGGGATGGATAAAACCCCAGGTACTAGTCTGATATGGGTAAGCTGGATTGTGATACAGTGAAAGTAAGGTGAACGAAATGTAAATTGAGAACTTGTTTTAAATCATGACAAAACTGACAGGCAGTGTTATTTATCAGCAGAATATATCCCAAGGGAAAGTGGCAAAAGTTGCTTGACAAACAATGGACAAAGCAAAGCTTTGCTCATTGTATCATGTAGAAAAGTATGGCACTTGGAGAGATGCTTATGATAAGGGGTTTTTGATTTGTCTCTGCTTTCAGTGGTTGTGCAAAGGATTCAAACACAACAGTAATCAAATGTAACTGGGTGAGGAAAAAGGAAGACTTATTTAAACTCGGGAAACACAAGAAACCTGATGGATTATAACAAAAACAGGAAAGAAAAAAAATGGACCAGAAGGGCTACTTCACACTCATAGTTACTGTTCTCTGTGAAAGGTGCACACAGATTTGGATTTGGCATTTGATTTAGCTGTGGGTGTACTTCTAATTTAAGAGATGGTAAAGGTATCTATCCCTTTACTTTCCTTGCAAATATTTTAAAAGGAGCAAGCAAGAAAATACTTCCAAATAACCAGACTTATGTCCTATTTTTAATTTTATTTCTTGCCCCACTGTAAATCATCCCTCTTCCTCCACAAGTGTTGTTACTGTGGAGCCACTGTGGGTCTGCAAATACGGGATATGTCCCAGTTCTCTCCTACAGGATTAGTACTCACCAGGGCACATATCATGGTGGGTTGCGTATATTCAGTGGGATTACCACTGATGATGATGAGATGGCCATAGGAGATATGGCTTGTTGCTAGAAACCCTCAACAGAGGGCATGGAAAGCAGTATCTGCTATAGCTCATCTAATGAAAGTTTCTCTCATGTATTTGTTTCATGTAACTCCTATTCCTTCTTCAAATTTGCGTTTTAAACTGATAGAAATTTCTAAGCCCTGCCTGCAAAATATATTCCTGTAACCTGGCATCAATGACACATTTTGTCAGCAATCCTCATAGCAGAGCAGGGACGCTCTCAGGCTCTTCATATGATGGCAGTAGCTTGAAAAAAAGCAGCAGCTTTTAAAGTGGGGAGAAACTGTGCAAAAAAGTAAAGATTTTTTCTTAAATGCCAGAGAGTGCCAGAAGTGAGGGTGCTGACCTGTGCATTTCTGTTGTTAAATAGCACCTGGCTAACCTGGGACTTGCTGTTCCATGTTACTGGTGTCTGCACTTACAGCCCTCGCTGTGTGCGGAGACCCAGACCAGCTTTGCAGCATGAGCAGGGATCTCCAGCTCAGTCCTGACAAGGTCTTCGATGTTTCCTTGCTTCTTAATTTATTTCCCAAGCCAAAGTGCTGTCAAACCAGAACCCACTTAACACGGAATGAGATTGGATACGCTTATAGTGCCCCTCTTCTCTTGCTGCATTTTTTCAAAATTGTTGTATGTTGCAAGTGAGCATAGGTCCCAGAAGAGTTCAGCAGAGCATGGATGACCTCAAACTTGCTTTGTGAAATGAAGCCTGATTATATACCCAGAATCATCATGAGTGTGTCCCATTAACCTGGGCTTTCCCTTAACTGTGAGAGCTGTGAGTGGGTTGCAAAGAAACATTCTGTAACTTTTGAAGCGTAATTGAAGCCACATCAATATCTGGCAAAAAGAAAGGAGGTGAGCAGGCGTGACTTTCAGGCAGCAGATGTTAAGATTCAGTGATTAGTAGTTAGATGTTTTTCAGTGACCAGTTTAATCGTTAATGTCTATCTTGTAATGAGGGATCATTTTTATTTAAAGTTCAGCATGCAGATTCCCACGGTCATGCTGATAAAACCACAGAAAAGTTTGATCAGTCTTTTCAACTCTATTTTTTAAAAGGATTAAGAAAGTGTGGCTGATAATGGATTTGGAAAGATCCATTTGTGAAGGAGAGAGTGACTGGAAAGCAATACCAAGATCCTTGATGATAGCATAAGAATTAGTTTTTTAGACCATCTGCCTTCTGTTTCTAGAAAATGAAATTAAATAATGATGTGAATGAAAGGATTGTACTTTAAAAAATTTCCACTGTAATTTCCTTCTACATTCCCAATCCTTTAATTATAATTTTCAATCTTTACATCTCTGCAATACAGAAAGTTATTCCTTTGTTCTGCAGAATGAAATTGTGTGTACATTCCACTTGTTGGGAAAATAAAGCTTATTAAAAGACTTGATATAATTACAGTACCTTAGAATAGGCGTATTAAGGATAGTAGGATTAACAGGCAAAAGACAAGGGTATTATTTTCATGAAGTTTTGCTAAATTTCTTTTCATTAAACTCTGATATGTGTTAATTTGGGAGATAATCAAAGTGCATCTTTTACAAATATCTTTTTAAGTTGAACAGTGACAATTTAAAATTGTGACTCACTGATTATTTCAAAAGTTAATTTTGCTCTGTTATATATTCTCTGTGACTATATTATATATATTATTATAAATGTTGCTAGAAAAGTTTTAGGAGACACAGACTGTGACAAGCACAAACGAAGGGAAATGCTAAAAACCTGAAAAATCACAGTTGTTTCTTCTTAGGGATTCTTTCAAGTCATTTTTTAAGTCAGCAACAGATCCCTGATTCGAGGGTGCACCTTTGATATGTTAGCAGGATGCAAGCTAACTTCTTTTAGTTTCCAGAAGCAATAATGTGACTTGAGAGGGGATCAGTTCAATATTTAGAATAGAAGGGGAACTCTACTCCCTTTGTAACAGCTGCTTTCATATATGTAAAACAAAATGTCTTCCTTTTACTTGTCCTTGTTTTGGCGTGTGCAGTCTTCTACACATACACAGGAAAGCAAAATAAACACATGTACCATGTAGAAGAAGGCTCTTACAGAAAGCTCTGAAATGTAAAATTTGGTGTGGTATATCTTTCTTGTCCAAGTACACAAATTAAGTAGAAAAAATAGTTTTAAAGGTCAGTGGTTTGTGGAACATGACCAAAGGAAAAGGAATGAAAAAAATTTTGAAATCTCAATTAACTTATCATCATGACAGCTTTTTTCATTGTGCAGATTTCTGTTACTTCTTGCAGAAAAAGGAAGTACTCTTTTGTAATTTTGTCTGAAGGGACTGCAAAAGATGCATTTATGGAATGCACTGTACCTTACTGAACCTGGCAGGATTGCCTGTGGAAGGGCTTCAGTCCAGGCAAGTCACAGAATATTACGTATGTAGAGAGGCAGAAGACTCAAACTGCATTATTGTTTGATATCTTGTGGTAGAAATGAATCCGCAGCCAATGACGCCTTTTCCTCCCCCAGCCTTTCCATAAGAAATTTATGGCTTTTTATTGTTGTATGGAAGTATTTTAGCATCTAAGTGAAAATATATCCTCCATTAAAATGAAGCAATTGACACTGCGCAGGGTATTGATGTGTATTTTATGACTTTATGGGGAGCACAGAGCTTTTCTCAAGAACACAGGATTTTGCAATGGCTCCTTTAAAAGATTAAAGGCCAAGTGATTCAGAGATTTCAAGAGCCCTGTTGCCACTTGTTCCGATTCTTCAAATATTGGCAAATCTCAGCCTCAAGTCACTGCAGTTTGGAGATGTGCATGTAAGGTAACTCCTGGATAAGCCAGATACTGAGATTTTAAAAGCTCACTGCAAATCCATTACTGTGAAGCACTAGACATCCAAATGTCATGAATGTGCTTGTTTGTGGTAAGCTTTTGTATGAAGTGTCCTCTTCTGCCCTGAGTCAGTCAGATTCTTCAAGTCTAAAGAAATGCCCATTGCAAATCTCAGTGAAAGCAACTTTCTGCCATGTACTTTTGAGTTTAAATGTTTCTTGCATCCATCTTTCTTAGCAAGTTTTTGGACAATCAGGCTTCCTTGTATGTTTTCTGAAGTGCCAGTGTGGGAATGCCACGTTTCCTTTTTTCTTCAAATCTTATCTTACTTTCCTATGGGTATTTTGAGGAGTGGAAGTCCCCAATTTGCATAAGACCTGAGGAGAGGGAACATTAATTCAAAAGCAGAAAAATGCAGATGCTTTACAATTGCATGATCTAACTCTTTTTCTTAATTATTCCAGTGAAGATTTTCTGCACATCAATTTCTTTGCTTTCCCTCCCTCAATAAATATTCTGTTTATGCAGGAGTTGTTCTCAGTATCAGATCCAAGCAGTGCAGAATCCTGCAGAAGCTTTGTTCTGTAGCAATCCCTCTGGAGCTTTAACTAGGACCTCCAAGTTGTCTGTTTGCCTTCTGCAGCAGATGGGCACATACAGAAGAAATCATACATTCCAGGAAGCAAGTTTGTATCACCCCATTGATTGGGGACATCTGAATACTAATTTGATTTGCATTATAGATGACCTTGGTGAGAGTAAAGTGATGTACAAATTGAACTGTGCAACTGGTTGCTCTCTGTGTGCTCTGCTTTGAAGCATTTCCCTTACAAAATGTGATTGTTTAATCCTTGAGGAATTGGAGTACTTCTTGGTGAACTTTGTTACTGAGGAGCATTTGGGAACTGCTGTGTCTTTGACAGAATACACATATTCCACGTGAATTCTGTGTGTGTTGGGCATGGCATCTGTGCAGAGCTAATGCACTGCTCATTAGAACTTCCTATATTGCAGTATGGAGTTCCAGCAAAACTGTGAGAGAGGGGGTCTTTCATCTGTTCATCTGTGTTTTCAAACCTTCCTGAGAAAGTGATCATACATGAGGATCATAGCTTAGATGAATTCATAATTTATAACACTTTATAATTGTTATGAAGGTGCTTCAGCCTAAATAAATCCACAGAAGTGTTGCTTATGGATATTTTTAAATATTCTGCTTCCACATTACTGTAGTGTTTCTGCTGGTGACTTGACTCTTTCAGGCAGAGGTAGCTTTGTATAACTCAGGCTTTGCCTGGGTTACTGATACTGCACATTGATAGGTGTGTGCTGGTATGTTAACTCTGTCTCATGTGGGTTTTATGGGGGTACTGTAGATGTATAATCTGCACACTCTGAACGGTGCTTATATATCACCTGTGATGCTTCTCATTGATCTCCAGGCTATCCGGTGCACTCTCGTGAACTGTAGTTGTCAGTGTTTCAAGCCTGGGAAAATAAATCAGCGACAATGTGACCAGTGCCGGCATGGATGGGTAGCACATGGTAATATTTGTTTTTACAATCTATAGAAAACCATTTAGGATCCTCATAACTATTATGTGCTTTTTGTGCCACCCCTCAACCCCTTAGTTGCGTTAAATTTTCTCTCTCTCAGGACTCAAGTTTATTTACATTTCGTGATTTTTATTTTCAGCCCTGAGCAAACTAAGGATTCCAAACCTCTACCCATCAAGCCAAGTAGAAATAGTTCAATCCAATGTGGTCTTTGACATCAGTAGCCTCATGTTGTACGGAACCCAAGCCATTCCTGTGCGCCTTAAAATTCTGCTCGATCGGCTTTTCAGTGTTCTGAAGCAGGAAGAGGTGATACAGATTCTCCACGCTCTGGATTGGACACTGCAGGATTATATACGTGGATATGTGCTACAGGTATTTAGAGGGTTTTTTTTAAATAGAAATATGATGGTTAAGTAGTTTTCTAGCTTAATCTTCTCAGTGGTTCACAATGTGTTAACAGCGTGGCATATCTAAAAGGCAGTAATAGACCTGTACGAGTTTAATGCCAGAAAAGAAAGGGTGGATTTCTGGTGGTTGCTCTCTTTTTTCAGTTGGACTTAACTGAAATCTTTCTGCTTGCTCAAATCTAACAACAAAGGTAAGCGAAAATAAAAATCAAATGTATCCAAGTAAAGGCTTTAGAATTTGTTCCAGTATTATTTAAACAGTGAGTTTGCTTTTATGCAGCAGAATTATACATCAAGAAATAAACTTACCATTATTTAAAACACCAGGGACAATATTCATCTCTAATGTTGTGCTACCGACCTTACTGGAGCTGCAGCCAGAGTGTATTTGGCCCTATGTGCTTAGACTGATGTTAGACCTTGCTGCTGTGGAAGTTACCTTTTATGTAAAGTAACATTATGATCTTACATTATGACGTGAATCAATATTTAATGGTCTTGATAATCTTGCTTTTTAGTGTTAGGATTAAAAATATGGAATCAATTACCTTGAACCTCTATCACATGAAAAATTTATAATGTTACGTTCTTCATCATCTTAGAAACTCTTACATGCACTGTGAAAAATCTCAGTAGGCCATCAAATACATGTTCTGTGATAAAATATTTATTGTAGTTATTGGGAAAAGTTAGGCATAGCTAGAGTTTGAAAGAACTCCAACACTAGTGTAATTACAGCTGTGCTCTGTGAAAACTGGCAATAGATCAATACAGGTTCATTTGTTCTCTGATCTTAGCTGCTTGGAAGATTATTAAACTTGCAATGAAAGAATACTTGACTTAAATGAGGAGCTAAATCTTGGTCTGATTGCTCCATCTCTGCTGTCTGTGCTTACAGGATACTATCTGTTGTTCAAATAACGTGTCTTAATTTTTGTGGAAAAAAACTAGTTTTTTGGAAAGTATTACTGTTAGTTCATGAAGAGATATCACCAATGTGGTAACATTTGGAAGAAATTGTCACAGACTTCATATTAATCCCATTAAATTCAATGTTTTTATTGTTTTGCTAGAGAAGAAATTTTAGTCCCTGAAAAAAAAAACAAGAGATTTGAGGGGGAGGTGTTTTTTGTTTGCCTTAACTAATGTGTAACTCATTTAAATATTTTTGGCTTTAGGATGCTTCAGGAAAGGTGCTGGATCACTGGAGCATAATGACCACTGAAGAAGAACTGGCTACTTTGCAGCAGTTTCTTCGCTTTGGAGAAACTAAGTCCATTGTAGAGTTAATGGCAATTCAAGAGAAAGAAGGGCAATCGATCATAATACCACCACCAACTGCCAATTTGGATATCAGGGCATTCATTGAGAGCTGCAATCCACATAGTCCTAATTTTTCTGCTTCCTTGGACAAAATGAGTCCCACCAACATTCATCCCTTTGAGAATATTGTAAATAACATGGCTTTCATGCTGCCATTCCAGTTTTTCAGTCCAGTGCCTCCACCTTTGATAGGTTCACCACCAGAAAGACATTTGATTGAGCAAGGTCAAGACCATAGCAATGAAACCAAACAAGATCTTCAGATACCATTTTCTGAAAGCAGCTTCTTAACTTCTAGTTCTGCACCATTTCAAGTTGAAAATGAGAGGAGCATAAATGGTCCAGATGTCACTAAAACAGAAGATGATGCCCTTTTAAGTGATTCCAGTTCACATAATACAGCAGCAAGGCTTGAAATGACAGCGTTATCTCCAGAAAACAAAATGAAATCTGTTGAAAAAAATGCTGGGCCGAGGAAAGGGCGTGTCTTCTGCACTGCATGTGAAAAAACATTTTATGACAAAGGTACTTTGAAAATACATTACAATGCTGTTCATCTGAAGATAAAGCACAAATGCACCATTGAGGGCTGCAATATGGTGTTCAGCTCATTGCGTAGTCGAAATCGTCATAGTGCAAATCCTAACCCCAGACTCCATATGCCAATGAACAGAAATAACAGGGATAAAGATCTAAGAAATGGTTTGACTATTGCTGGACCTGGAGATAGTAAAAGGACAGAATTTACAATTTTAACTCCGGATAGCAGAACTATTTCCAGCTACGCCAGCTCTTGTACAGATTCAAAAGGCCAGGCTGGATTTTCCAGTATTGGACACAACGGTGTCCTCTTTCCAAACCTGAAGACAGTACAGCCTGTTCTTCCTTTTTACCGTAGTCCAGTCACACCAGCTGAGCTTGCCAATACTCCAGGTACTCTTCCTTCTCTGCCTCTTGTTTCTTCCTCAATACCAGAGCAGCTTGTTTCCAATGAATTGCCATTTGACATGCTCCCCAAGAAGAAATCTCGTAAGTCGAGTATGCCCATTAAGATAGAGAAAGAAGCTGTTGAGACACCCAATGAAAGTAGCGATGTTGCCAGTTCTGAAGATGATTCACGTCTGCAGGTGGTAAGCGATGGAGAGCTTGAGACCTGTGAGCATAAGATAGAGAAGCGGGTGACCGACAGGGTGGAAAAGCACCCCCATTCAGGTAATTCATGGAAATCTCTCTCTGGGGTAGAGGGCCCAAAGTATTTTGAATCTGTCTTTGCGCCAAATAACAAATACATCGAGGATATCTCTGAGAATGAATTGCAACACTGTGAGAAAGAGGTTAAACCAGAAGAAAACCAGCCCTTAAAAGTAGTTTCCCATGAGATTATATATGAAGATCCAAAACACCACCACAGTGATGTTATAAAACCAATGACTGAACCCCCCATGTATATTAAAGAGCAGTCAAAGCACAGGATTCCTAAAAATGACTGCCCTGAATTGCAACACCACTTGCTGACCGGGGGCTTTTTCAGCACTTTGTCAAACAGGGGTGCTGCCATTCCTTGTTTTGAAGACTCTAAAGATATGGATCATGTCAGTCAACATGCACTAGGGATTCAGAAGGAAGAAAGCCGCTTTCATTGCGACATCTGTAAGAAGACTTTTAAAAACCCTTACAGTGTAAAAATGCATTTCAAAAATGTACATCTCAAAGAAATGCATATTTGCACAGTTGAGGGCTGTAATGCTGCTTTCCCTTCTCGTAGAAGTCGAGACAGGTAAGAAAATTATAAACAAAATTGTATTTATTTTACCATCACAATGGAGCCTAATTTGAAATTAAAATGAGTGTTTGAGGAATGGAGCCTACAAATATTTTCTGTGTATCCTCGTATAACAGGTATGATAACTTATCAGAACATTCTTGAAATGAAAATCCATTGAAAGAAACATTTCCTTTCCTCTAGACTACAAGGTATTAAATAAAGCCATGAAAATTTCATAACAGATAAAGACGGAGTAGTTGAAAGAATACTTTAGTACATAAAGGGAAAGCCACAAGGGTATGAATTCAGCAATTTTCCAGTAGATGCATGTGTTGCCTTACATGTTTAATATGTACTTTCATGTGTATTTTAATGTATACAGTGTTTTTTAATGAAAAAGCAACGAGGTCAGTTTGGGAAATCTTCACTTGTTCTTTCTTTACTCAAGGATTTGGAACAGACTGGTGAGAAAAAGCCTGTAAGAAAAGCAAGATTAGTCTTTGTCAGCACAAAATTAACATTATGCAGTTGTAGTCAAACTAACACTATCTGGTGTGTATCCACATCAGTAGTGCTTTTCTGTGAGATTAAATACTAATTTCTAAACTATAGCACGAGCTTGATTCAGTTTAATGTTCATTTCAGTACTGTGTTGCTGAAATTCATTTTATTTCAGTCTGTTATGCACATAAACTGAGAAACAAGAACTGAAGCTTTGTTGTTGACCACCAGTGATGTATCTCAATCGGTCAGCGATAGGTAACAAACCTTTTCAAGTGCAGCGAAGTGTTACAAGTTCTCCAACTCTGTAACGGTGTTGGAGCAGCTTTTGGCTGCAGGAAGCGTGCCTGGATAGTAGTTCAGAGTGACACGAGGTTTAGATTGTCTGTAATCTGCTAGGAGTGCTGGAGCCAGCTGATGCAATCCAGAGAGAGGATGAGCCGGTCTCTGAGGACTGGCCGCCGCATCTGAGATGCGCAGATTCATCTGCTGCTGGCAGGGCTTCGTACCCTGCTGCCTGCATCTTCCCAGATGTGAATTCCTCTCCACTGTAATTGCGATATGGGCCACAGGAAAGAAGGCCAGCAGTAAGATTTGCATTCACATGCCTCAAATTCCTTCCCACACCAGTATGTTGAGATAAGTTTTAACATAGGTGCTTTTGGAAGATGGGTTAAGGGAAAAAAAGGCAAGCCAGCTCAGAAGACATTTCACAAGCTTTGTACAAAACAATGGTTACTTGGAACAACTTCGCAGAAGTTTCTAGACTTTAACATAGAGTAGTGTGGCTGCAGGTGCTAAATATTTCTGAGCCTTTTTGAACAATTCATGGTTCTGATTAAACCATGATGGCAAAGGGAAGAAAGACAAATGTTTTGCCAGTATTAAAATGAACTCAGCCTTCTAGACAGAGCCTGTAAGTTCCCAGTGAGCTGATTGATAGTATTCAATGAGGAGCGGTGATTTTTGCATGTTTTGGTGGTTTTAAACTGAATCCAGAGATGCCCGTTTGATAACTGTAAGTTGCATGTAATTCAATATTCCTTTTTCAAGGAAGCTTCTGTCAATAAAAAGCTCTGTACTGATGTGTACAGCTGCATCCTGGACATGGTTACAGTACTTGAGATCATCAACATTTTTTGCAGACTCAGGTGTCACTCCTTTCCTGCTTTGTCCATTGGGAAAGAATCTTGTTTCTTACCCACCTCAGTCCGTTCTCTGATCTCAGTTCTGTTTACAGGTTTTTAATCTGTCTCCCACCTCTTTTAGGCTCAGCACTAGATCTAGCAGAGCAGGCAGCTATCCACGATGCAGGAGAGAATCTGAAGCATTGATTGCCGTAATTTCTGATATATGCCAGTGCAAGCAAGTTCAGACACCCAGTCTCATGTGTAAATTGTCCATGTGCACTTCCAGTGTGGCAGTTGGTCAAATCTGAAGTATACGATTCATGCATACTGCTAAATATTGATTTTCCTTTTCTTTGTTTATGATCATTATGAAACAGGTGTTAAGTGAGGTGAAACACTTTCTTGCTAAGCTTGTCTTTGTTCTTCTAGACATAGTTCAAACCTAAATCTTCATCATAAGCTTCTGACTAAAGATACACTGGAATTCAACAACCATTTCAATGCAACATACCTCTTGAAAGACATGGCTAAGGAGTTTTGCCACGATGTCTCTTTAAAACAACACGTTGGACATACTTCTGTAATCTTCAAAGGAATGAACAGAACAGGCAGCTACGTTTTTCCAATGAGCAAAATCACAGAGCCCTGTTCTGAGAGTTATGGATATGATCCATTAAATGATGGAGCTGTTCTGGATCTAAGCACTACTTCCAGCATTAAATCTGAGAGCAGTGCTCATTCTTCTTGGGATTCTGACGGAGGAAGTGAAATATGCACCATGCCCTTGGATGATAGTGATGAAAGCTGTGAAGGACCCAGCCTAATGCCCAGTGATGAACTCTACCAAGACTGTAGTTTAATTGAGAAAGCTAATCAAAACTTTACAAATTCACCTTCCAGTTTGCCAATAACTTGTCATATATGTCAAAAAACATATAGTAATAAAGGAACTTTCAGGGCTCATTACAAAACTGTGCATCTCCGCCAGCTCCACAAATGCAAAGTCCCAGGTTGCAACACAATGTTTTCATCTGTTCGCAGTCGGAACAGGCACAGTCAAAACCCCAATCTGCACAAAAGTCTGGCTGGGTCACCAACCAGCTTACAGTAAGATCAGACTGATCTTAATTTATTTCTGCTAAGAATTAATCATTTCAATTAAGGAATGTGTTAACATTAGTTTTATTTAAGCTCATTTGACTTCTAGCCCACTCAACAACCACAGTCAAATTCTTTTCTCCTGTGTGTGCTCTCCGGCAGTTTCAGTTAGCAAAGCTTGGTGCTGTAGTTTTTGTGCAATGGTTTGATGTTGAACAGCTAAAACTTCTGTAAGGAAAAGAAAACATCTTAGAAATGGGGGAAATGTGGAGATATTAACTAAAGTGTTTCTGATACCTGTGAAGTATTACTTGCCACAATAGGAGCTTCAAATGAGAACCATCACTGCTTGTGTTTACATGTTAAATGAGTTGTTGTGTTGTGTAAGAAATGAGTAATGATTGGGGTGAGTTTCCTCTGGTTGGGTTACGAATTTTGAGGCTACCGTTTCATTCCTGAGACCTTAGTCTGAAGCTGACTTGCAGTATTAGTAGAACAGACTATTTGTACTTAACTATATCCCAAAATCCAAAAGAGAAAATACAAATTTGGGAAAACTTTGCATACAGTCCAAATCTTCTGAAAATCCTGCAGTCCTTAGTCTTTCAGTTGGCATTTCACTTGAGTAAAGATTACAGTATTTTGGATTTCTTAGAGTTTAATACCATTTGCTTTGCAGGAAAAGGGGCTACTTAACTTGTTGGCAAAATAGAGACATTCTGATAAATGGTTGTGGTAGAAAGAATGAATAAGTTAAGCTAAAATTTCTAAACAACAGCAAAAGCATCCATAAAATAGGGGGGGAGAAGTAAGCCCTTTAATTTAAAATGCACTTTTTGAGTTCTACTTTCAGGAAGTGAAAAGTTCTGTTAAAAATAGGGGGGGAAAAAAAAAAAAGGAGAGAAAAAACCCCCAAGCAAGTATCCAAACTGCTTAAAAGTTTGAGGGTGCAATTCTAAGCCTCTGAGAAAAAAAAATAAAATGGATGCAGTAGGTATCTTTCATGATGCAGCAGTTAGTTTCTCTTACCAGTGGGGGGATAAAATGTGTTGATCTTTGTAACAATAGAAGAATGCTTATTCTCATTCACACCTCTTTTTTATAAGAACGTTGTTCAATATCTGTTAAAATGTTTCATATCTTTGTACTTGCCCCTGTAATTAACAGTATTCTGCATTACGTTCTATGCACTTAAGAAGACTGGCCTTGCATTGTATTTAAAAAACACTTTAATATTTAATTTGTAGTCACATCATACAAATGCTGTGTGTGTACTTGTGGTGTGTCCTCTTTGAATCATTTGCAAAGAGGAAAAGAAATAAGAGAGCAAGTCTTACAGTACCTTTCTTACTTTATTCCACCAGTGGAAGTCTGTTGATCAATTCTAGTATGCAAGCATGACATTGACAGCACAATCTGTACATATTATACCAAAGTGCTTACAGTATTTGTGGTTTCTAGAACTAGTCTAGTTTTCCAGTATAACTGGATCTTAGTCTTTATTCATTTTTGTGACTGAATAAAAATAGACTGAAATTCAGGATTTCATATGTATGTAGAAAGAATAGTACAATGCTATTGCCATATGTCTTGATGTTTAATTTATTCTAAAAAATACTATGGTATTGTAACCATTTCATGTTGTATAAAAGAAACAAACGTGGACTGAATATTTCACCAATTCTTTTGAAAACTGGTTTGTGTGTGAGTATGGGTTATGCAAGGAAAAAACATGACACAGTTGTAAATGTTTGTGCTCACTAGAAATGGTTTCCATGCATTGTGTAAAGTAATCTTCTATTTTTTTAATTTACTGTAGGTTTATGTGATATTTAAAATAATCCATTTGTGCTTGAAGCCGTCAGGAAAAAATACTAGCCTGCGGAAAGTTGTGCCATTGCTTTGAGGTTTTGTGTTCTGGGGGGAGTTGGTGTTTTGGCTTTTTGGGGGGAGTTGGAGGGTGGTGTTTGTTTTGTTGAGGTTTTTTTATTGTTTTCTTTGGATTTTTAATAGAAACTCGTATCAGTGGGGGGTCATAGTTTGAAAGCTAAGGGCACAATCACAGGAGACACAATTGCTCCCAGCCTTTTGATAGTATAAATCAATTATTTGTTATCCAGCTATTTCAAGCTCTTTTTTTTTATACATATATATATATAAACCTCTTTGTTTAATCATTAACTGGTTTTTTGAAACAAAATGTGATGTAAACTAATGTTGTAATGCCCATTTATTTAGTTTTCACTGTGTCAAAAAAAAAGAAACACATTTGTATACCCTAATAATTTTGTATGTGTTAATAAAAACCAATAATAATGCCTCTGGTTGATTCAGAAAAGTAAGCTTTTTTGCTTGAAAACACTGCTATTCTTAATTTTTATTTTTAAAAAAAAATTTCTGAAAACGCGTTCTGTCTGTAGAGCATTGGTTTGACAATGATACTAACTTAGTCCATAATAAGGAAGTGTCATTATTTTAATGAGCCATTAGAAATAATGTAATAAATGTTGTCAGATATGTTACTGATTTTTTTTCTTTTCTTTGTGCAGTAGGCAAGGGTAGAGATTGATTTAAAAGCCGTCAGCTATTTAAACAGAAGGTAAATATCACTGAGAACTACACTGAAAGATACTTTGTGCCCTCTTTATTCTTTATATTTTGGAAGGATTTGGTGGGGGTTTTTTTATTTCTTGAAAATCTGGACAGGATGGGAGATTTCTCAGAATAGGCTAACCCTCAGTACCCCTAGAACAGCATATGTATCTCATGAAGCATTTGTGTAACTCCCTCCTCCTAACGACCACAATGTGGCTGGACCAAGCCTTGACATCTCCTGTTAGTTTTAAATACGTGTGATGCTCATAGCAGCCCCTATCACATATTCACCACAGATGTTGAAGGAAGTAACCTCACTTCAGAATAGTAGTACCATTCTTTTTGGAGCTTTTCAGAGTCGGTCTGGAAAGCTGAAGCAGCTTCCCCTGGCTGAGGCTCAGTTCCAGAGATGTTCACATCTGCGATCTGTGAGTATGTGCACTTGGGGGCTCAGATCTTTGCCTGAGATTTCAGCTGGGCCTGGACATGCCCACCCTTGCTATTCAAGTATGTTGCTCCATTTTTTTTTATTTGTATCTTTTTTTCTTCTTCCTTAGAAAAACAAGAGCCTCAAAAACTAGATCCTGTCACCTTTCTGTGACTCCAAAGGAGAAG
Organism: Edolisoma coerulescens; assembly: GCA_013397115.1. Classification (NCBI taxonomy): domain Eukaryota; kingdom Metazoa; phylum Chordata; class Aves; order Passeriformes; family Campephagidae; genus Edolisoma; species Edolisoma coerulescens. The sequence continues at coordinate 1,498,755 of VWZW01002154.1, forward strand.
GCACAGATGCACACTGCGGGGTAGCCACTCTGTTTGAGCGTCCAGTTTCAGTAAACAGGTATTTTGAATAGTTTGTGGTAGCAAATCTGTGTCCCTGTGGAACAGTGAGTGTCCTGGTGCTTACAGGAGTATTTGCAGAAGTCTATTTTGAATGGAGTGTAAGGGATCTGTTTTTATAGCCTCAGTTTTCTGAGTACTTTGAAAAGAATTGCAGCAAAACCAGAGGCTGTTGTTTCTAATGAATCTCTACTGAAGTTATACCCTGCAAAACCCAGCAAAGTGGAGGAACAAGTTCTTAAAATACCTGTTTGATGCCCTGCATTGAATAGGGAAGCCTAAAAAACAGCTAAACTACTTGGATTTAAGCCAGGGATTTTTAAATAGAGTGCCAGGTCCTCCTTGAAAAGGGTTCACGAGCAATTTCTGATTAATCAGCAAGCATAGATTTAAGAAAAGCGGCTAAACTAAAAACACCTTTAGAGTTTGAGATCCAGCCCATAAGGATTCCATTCACCCTGCAAGTGAGCATTCATTTCCAAGCTGAAATGAGAGTTTGAACTGGGAAGGAGACAACAGTGCAATAAGAGAGGGAAAGTTGGATCAAAGGTTTTGTTCAGAGCAGCATTTACTGCCAGTCCCCCTGATTTGAGGGGAGGGCAAGACAAGGTTTGAAGTTGAATTAAGTATGCATAGCATGATCAAGTCAGCCTTGAATGACTTGGAAAACTTTTGGAAAACTCTTGAACGGATTGCTGGCTGGAGAGATTTCCACATAACCTCAGCGAGCATGTTTCTAAAGGTAGACTGGCTTTTAATTTCCCCTTGCCTTCACCCCTCACCGCCGGCTCCCCTTGCCTTTTGGCATTCCTTGGATTACGCGAGGTTGCTAACTTGGAAATGGACTGTTGAAACATCACCCTGTTAAACTGTAGCCCTGTCAGCTCTGTTCCCTGCGAGCACCCTCCAGCTTTTCTGTGTGGTCTGTAAAGAGGCAAAGGAAAGGTAACGCCGTGAAGTGACAGTCCCTCTCTGGTGAGCACTGCATCTAATCCTGCACTGGTTTTTAAAGCTTCATGGCAGCATTTGTGTCTCTGTAGCTCCTACCCTAAACTGTTAAAACTGACTGGGAATTACTGTCCATTATTGCCTGCAGATGCTTGCATTTAATAAGCAGAGAAGTTGCTTTGATGGCTGAGTGCAGCAGTGAAAGAGTTTGTCAAACTTGTGCTTGCCAAAGTCTCTAGCAAAACTCTCGTTAGTTTGGACTGTGAGGAGCACCATATATCAGCATCATTCTACAATTTTTTTTTTTTTTTCTTTTCAATAAATTAGGGCCAATCCAAATATGTGTTAAGTGTGAGCTGATTCTTTGCCTCAGTCCTTTTAATCTTTGGTCACTAGTCTTCTTGTTCTGTCATTTCTGCTCACTCTGTGTAGGGATTTCCAAAAAGTGTTATTTTTATAATATTGCTGCTTTCATTAACTCCTGCATCTGCCACTCTGTAGAAGCTTGCTAATTTAGGTAGGGGCACTCATTGAAGGTGGAATTAGTTACCACTTTTTGGAACAGTGTGTTGATGGCTGCTTGAAAAAAGGTCTGAGATGGACACACAGTGTACTAGAAAAAACTCAAGCCTTCACTGTCATATGATGGTATGAGAGAGAGAACTCTGTACTTAGAAGCTTCCCTGCCCTGATTTTTTCACTCTTTGAGTCAGACTGTAAGTTCCTAAGATGTGTAACACATTTCCTATTTGCTCCCTGTCTGTACATCTCCTGCCACAGACCGGTGTTTCTCAAGACCAGGAGCCCGGTCTGCCCTTCTCACTGAAGCCTAAAGCCAGTGAGATGACTGTCAAGGATGAACTGAATTACCCAGGATTGTTCTCACATGCTCTTTGTATCCATTCAAATTCAGAAACAGCTAGTCCTAACATTTGTTCAGTCACCACAATAAACTGCACTGGCTTCCTAATTTTTTAAAAAAGAGGATTCTGGAGTTGCAAGTAATATATTACTGTTAAAGTCTGTCCTGAGCAACTTGCACTGCAGTAAAACTGAGCAGACAAAAAGATTTCAATCTGAGTTCTCATTTTAATTCCAAAATTATTATTTCCAACTACAGTCATTACACAAGCTGTTTTCTAGGAAAATATCTTATTTGAATCTGCTGATTTATAAGAATGACAATATGTATGTGCACTTCATGCATAGGTGATTTATGCACATATATATATCAATACATAGTGAAATTGCATATGCATAGGGCTGCATATTCATGTTAAACCTAATTCTGTTCTCATTTATGGTAATGTAAGTTGGGAGAAATTTCAATGAATTCAGTAGAACAGGGTTTATAATACTGGAATCATGTCTCAACAAGGATCGTTAGTTACATGTGTGAGTACATAGGCCCATGTTGGCTGCTTATGGTGCTTTGTAACTGCTAACTTACTAAAACAGGTCAAAATATAATACTGTGAAAGAAAAAATAAGTTTTTTACACATTTCTACACCGCCATCTCTACTATAAATGACTAGTTTGCAGCAATATTTCTACATGACCAATGTAACAACTGTACTAGTGTTATCTTTGCTGGTAAGAGATCATGAAACAGATCCTATGCAGATAAAAAACACTAACTCTGAGTGAGCTTGGCCAGTTTAGGCAAGTTCAAAATCTGGACAGATATGCATTATGACATTCCGACAGTCTCCAGCCAAAAACTCTCAAAGGGAACAGAATGTGTGAGTGTATGGTGTGTAGAGATGTGGAAGAACCAGGAGCAGCCAGAGCGACTTCAGAGGAGACGCTAGGAAAACAACATAACTTACTAGAGAGGAGACATGTTATTGCTGCTCTGGGAAGCCAACATCTGCACCTCTGTGTGGGATGATATAAACCTTACGTTGGATTCCTGAGCACAGAGAGGCCATGTGCAAGCGAGAGGTGCCTGCAGGCTCCTCGGGCTGTGAGCAGCTCCAAGGGAGTGTGCTCCAAGCTAGCAACTTGCCTAATGCTATCCTATGCAAAGTAACACAGGGCTTGGTAATGATATCTACAAAAATGGGGGCTTTTCCCTCTTCAGAAAGTTTGTGCAGAGCTTCTACCTTTTGCCAGTGGCCTGTAGATTGTGAGCCCCTTTGCCTTCCTCAGCATACGCAGGAAAAAATCCTTTGAGTGAAACCATCTACTTAGCTGTCCCAGCACTCTGCCTCCCCCTGCTTTAGCAAAAAATGCCTTCACCCTCTGAATACAAAGGACAGTATAGCCAGAGCTTCTGCTGTGCCCATCCTTACCCTTCAGCTGTTTCATCTCCTTCCTTTCCAAGGCAGGTGGGGGGTTGGTGGCACACTTAGGTTTTTCTCACTTCTGTGGAGTTTGACAAAAATGTCCAGGCTCTGTGTTTCTTTTCTCCATTTTACCTTGCACAAACGAGAATGAAGAGCAGTAGCTGAGAATGAAGCTGGGGGACTGTAATTTGGAGAGCAGCCACAGGGTGGTTCCAAAGGGGGAAGGAGTGCATGGAGCAGAGTTACTGATGTGGGTGGCATTTGTGCATTTGTGCGTTACCACCATCCACAGAGACAGAATCTGTGATGAGGAGTTCCTTCTTGAATATTATTTGTGACAGAAAGGGAGAAAATCTTTCTTTGTTGAAGAAAACAGTAGGAACTGAATGGAGAAGAACCCATTTTGGAAGCTATGCAGGCCTGAGCAGCTACTGCCAGTGAGCAGATGCTGCCCATGCCAGTGTGTGGGAGATGAAGCAGGAATGGAGGAATATCTGCATGTTTAAATGAACGGGAAAATTTCTGTTTTCTCTGTTCCTACTCTTTTCCCTGTTGCATTTGGGAGTGCTACTCTCCCTTCTTTTTCCTGTGTTCTGCTATGATTATGTGAAGAAACCTCTTTTAAGGGCACAGTTGGAAAGCAGTCTCAATTTCTCACCTGTATCTTCGTAACACTTCTTATGATAAAGGGATGGGTGTTTTCCCCCTTACTCAGACCATGCAGTTCAGCTGGAAACAAAACCCCAAAAAACGGTGCCTGTTCTCACATGGAGCTGCCAACACTGCATTACACACACTCTGCTCTCTTGCTAGTGCCCTTGAGCAGATGTAAGATGAGTCTGGTGCGTGCTCTTCATGCAGAGGAGGGGAAGGCTATCTACAGGCAACTGAGCTGGTTTGCATGAAAACTCCAGCCATAATTCTTGTCCTTCTGTTTAAAATTAAGCAAAGATCTGCAGATGCATTTTACTGCACACTCAGAGCAGTGGTTTTTGACCCCATAAGAAAATTGTGAGAGTAACACAAAGGCTTGGGTGTGCACTGTGATATTGCAGAACGTTTAAGAATCTGGTTCCATAAAATCCTCTTTGTGTCCCTATGGAAGATTATTGAAAATGTAGTTTTTGCATGATGTTATATTCTCCCTTTAATTTGTTATTTTTAAAAAATCTTCAGTATTCACAAATAATCACTTTCTCCATTACTAGTCTTTTGTTTACAGCAGTGTAAATTACTGGGTTTAGAGCTAAGGAGCAATAGCCACTGTTTGGTTAACTATCCTCTCCTTTTTATTGTCCTTCTCTGTGACTGAAAGAAATCAATTTGTTGTTAACTGGCATTTATTTTGTTTTATATGTCAGGCTATTATTGTAGGGAGTGGGTGATTTTTAAAAATTTTTTGGCCATTTTCTAGGTCTGCCCTGTGAGGACATGTTCAGCACAGGTATATCCTGCTGCACTCTTCTGGCTGGAATTAGAACTGGCCAGAGCAGCCTTTTCATTGCTAACAGCAGGAGGTGGTGCTGGTTCTGCCACATGGTAGATGACTGTGTAAAATCTAACAGAGGCATGCTTTAGAAAACTAAAATCTAAATTTTCTTTCCTTTTGTTTCAAGTGGTTCATAGCAATAGTACCCCAGGCAATGCCTCATTGACATGGATTCCTTACAGCACCCTGCATTTTGTCTTGTTGGTCGTTGTACCAGACCAAGATCATGGAGTGTGCAGCACAAACCAACTGTTACCACTTCAAACATCGGGCTAATAAACACACACGATCATGTTAAGTAATGGAAATATATCCAGTGTTGCACATCTGGTTTCAGGGATGCATTAACCCAGACAAAAACAATAGTCAAATAGGGAAAGTAGAATAATTTCCAGGTCAGTAATAATAACTGTTCACACAGCACTCAGGGGAAATCAAACACACATATTTGCATTCAGATATGTACTACAAACTCAAGAAGTCTGCATATCCTTCTGGAAAAGCATGCCAAAATTTCTTTGAAAAGTTGTGGTTTTAATCATATTAATTACATGTTGGATTTGGGCAGAAGACCACCATCATGACATTACATCAACAAATTTTGCACTAATATAAATACCACAAAGAATCCTGCAAACTAAAGTGAGCACACTCTATTCCAGAACTCTCTGCAGAGCATGGTTTAGCAGAGCAGACCAGCAGTGTCACCCTCCTTGGCACCCTGCTTCTGAAATTTAGAGTACCTTATGAAGTAGTGATGCTTTTTTAGAAGGGAAGATTCCTGATTTCCAATTTCTCGTTTTGTATTTGTGGTTTCTATCTTCATTTTAAATCACAGTTCTTTCTTGGATGTATTTCTCTTGTGCTTTAACACAGATGTAAGTAGAAAATCCCAAAATTGCACAAATTCTGCCAACAGCAAAGAGTGCACCTTTTTCCTAACTTTACATCAAAGGAGAGTCTCAGGGCATTTCAAATGAAGATAAAAATGTTTAATTCTGCATACAGAAAAGGCTTTCAAGTGAAACATACATTGCAAAGAGAATGTTGCCTCCCCAGAGTTTCGGGTTTGCAACCTCTCCAAAGGCCCAGGACTGAGTCACAAGTGCAGCTTGAATGCTGTTTTGTGCAGTTCTTGTTAAAATAATTACATGCTGCCATGTTAGCAGGAGGAGGTTACTGCATGGAAGAAGCAGCTAGGGGTAGGTGGATATTCAAGACAGTTGTAAGCTTTATAGGAGCTCTGTTTGACCTGGAGGATAGTCCAGGGCTTTGGATCCAGGTGTGTGACCCTGTGTCTGCCCTGGTGCAAGTTTCGACTCCCAGCCTCGGCGTGTCTCAAGGAGTAGTGCCTTAGTGCATACAAGGGCATGCACCCAGGGTTGTTTTCATTGCTAACTTCAGGGCTTAAAATGCACTCACAGTATAGCTGGGTTGGGTGTGCTTTGAGGTTTTTTCTATGTGATACAATGACTTTTTCATGCCCCTTTTCCCACCTAGGGTCCTGGCACAAAGTGCTGTACTCTCCATAGCAGCTATGTGGCTTCTTTGTACCAGTGCAAAACTTCAGAACTATCATTTGATTANAGCTAAGTGGGAATTAGAAATGTGAGAAAAAGGACCCAAGCATAGAGAATTTAGTGCCACCAGCACATTACAGTAAGTGTGGTTTGGGAAAGCTCAGATAGTCATCACTGTATTCCTCCAACCAGCCGCCCAAAACATAATACATTATAATTCCAGGTGTTGTTAGTATTCCATTTTTATCTGTTGTTTACAGTGTGAAAACCAAGCCCAGTGTTGCATCCTTACTCAAGGATCCTGTTGCAACACCTTTCTCATGTGGACTGTGAGACAAGGGAAGATTATTCACGTAATCAAATCATGGCCTTCCTATTTCCTCAGGCCTTTTGCCCTGAAAAGGTGACTCTCACTTTTAGAGTGCTAACTCTGAGTAGCAGCACACAGCAAAAGTACGTTATTTTTTAATTTTTAAAAGTGAATACTGTCTGTGCAACATCATCATGCATGAATTGACAGGGACTGTTGGAATTGCAGTGTCTCATCAGTCAAAAGCCTTGAATTCACACCAGCAGGTAACTGAATTAATGGAACTCAGTTTTGTAAAGCAGTTAAAAAATGGCAGCATTATGCCTAATATCTAACAGGTGGAATAAATACGACTTCTCTTCTGACAGTATTGAAATATTTGCTGAGGTCTTAATGTCTGTGGCTCCGAAAACTGAGAGTAAAGAATTTTAATCTCATCGCTCACACATTTCTCCAAATTGTTTGACAATGTTTTTGCTATTGTTGAGCTTTTTTCTCTTGTTTTCTTGTACTTTGTTAAAAGCTGGACCATATTCCAAGTTTAGAAGTGAAGATCTTGGATAGTTTGTGCACTTCTGCTTCTGTCTTCTGTTATTCTCAGATTGTGCTCTCATATAAGTGTGTATTTCTGCTAGAGGAATAAAAATCTTTTTTCCAGGCCAATAGCAATCTCTCTCAATAGAAGGACACTTTTAAATGCTTTTCTATAGCAGATGTAAAGCAAAATGATGTTGGGGGAAGATGTGTGGTAAGATGGCTCTGAACATCACTGCTATGACAATTTTCCTAAAAAGACCAGATGCCAAGAAAAAATTCTCACAAACCCTCTTTACTGGTTGGATTATGCCTCATCTTCTGCTGGTCCATTCTTGCCCTATTTTATTTTCTTATCTGTAGGCTACTGAGAGGCCATAAATTTTAGGGCAGCAGGAAAGGAGGGACCTAACCCTTATTTAGAGACTAAACGAGGACAGGAAAGTTCTTCCATCTGTCTGTTTCTTTCACATGAAGTGAGCATAAGAGTCCCTTTTGAACACAAAATGGGACCAAAGCATCTTTTAGTTGATACATTTCTTTATTCTGGTCCATCATATAGATCAAAATTCAGTTAATAGTTGAGCTCAAGGCAGACCTTGAATCTGTGATCAGATAGACTCATTTCAAGGTTGTTCAGGTGTGAAATGTGAGAAATGTGCCTTTGATCTTGTAGTATGAGTTCGTTTTCCTTGCCATTTGTTTCATTTCTTCCAAATGTAAGGTTTTTGAATGGTCTTGGTCAGAAGATCTTGGCTCGGGGAAGCATTTTGAGACAAAATAGAATGTTCATGGAAAACTAAGAAAAAAGCAGTAAGAAGGAGGGAAATGGTCAATTGTATTTACTGTTCCAGGCCACAGGGATCCTTGTGTGGCAGCTGCAGGGCTTCTGAGCTGTAATGAAACAGTCTTTGTCATTTCTGGCCTAAAGGAGAATATTGCTGTCCTTGGCTTTAGAGAAGGGAAGGACAGTCTCCTCAGGTGGAGTCTCTGATACTGTTGTAACTTTTCGATAATTTTCAGAGGTTCTTAACATCCATACCTTCGAATTAAATCTCTGTGTTGTTCCCAGAAAATCCTCTCTCCCTCTGTAGCTTCTTCCAGGGCCTTTCGGTTACAACATGATCTGGCAGAGTAGAAAGAGGAGGGAGTTGTATCTTCAGTGTCATCCAGGTCTGCAACACCTGTGTAGGAGGAAAGAATCAAACTGCAAAGTATCAGAACTGGAATTGAACCCTGATATCCAGGTCTGCCTGTCATCTCACCATTATCATAATCACAATACATTTCTTCAGCTAAATGCAAGGTAGAAGGAGAGGTTAGATTATGGTGCATTCCCAAAAGAATGAACATACCATCTTAGGTCAGAGACAATGCTAACAAAACAAGGATCAGCTTCAGCTGGAATGTGGGTATTTGCTGGAAAAGAGGAAGTGAAACGTGAATCAAATTCTACCCAGAGTTTGCAAATCAAAGAACTACTGAATTACAAGTGATTTTTTCAAAGGACTGCAAGAATTTCTACCAGGCTACCAAGGGACTTCTGTCTCATGGTGAATTATAAGCAGAAGACAGGTGCAGACATTGATTTGACTAAAATATTCAGTTTGAGATACAGTGGAACTTTGTGCTGTTTGGTTAAAATTCCTTGTCCTAAATCACAAGCAGTTCCTCCTCTTTCACTTAATCCCAAAGGGATTGTTACAGCAGTGGACACTGAGTGAGTGAGAACATTATCAGTCTGTTCATTCAAGAAAATACCCCTTCTGCTATCTGTGCCTGAACAGAAGGGAGTGAGTCAAAGCTGAACAAAGAATTACAGTGCTCTTGGAATTCAGCCTGCAATCACATCCATATAATGCCACCTTAACTCCAGTATGATTCTGTTGTAGGTTGGAGTAAATTTTGCTCCTCGGCTAAGGTAAGTTGTAGGCCTTGTGCCAGGTGTTGCAAAAGAGCATTAATACCTTTTCTCATCTTGCAACTGTTGTTTGTTGTGTTGTTCTAAGGCTCAATTTGTTTTCATTAATTTTCTCAGTGCAATATTTGCAGCTTCCAGTACTGCCTCAATGCCCCAACCTGTAATATTTTGTGGAAATGAAGGGGCTGAGAGCATGCATGTGTGTATATAGAGTTAGCATATAATAAATGCTAGATTTTATGACATGAGTAAGAGCTGCTAAGAAATTGGCTTGTAATTCTTCAGGCATTCCCCACAAAAACTGCTGTCAGTCACTCCTCTGAGACGGGTAGGATCAGACCTTGCACATGTTCCCATGGTATTTGTCCAGTGGTCCTCTCTTTAGAGAAGCTGCTGGTGGTGACACAGATGTGCTGGACTGGTCACTGGCCTTGTTTCAATTTCAGATATGGAACTGTGGCTTTTGAACAGCTGGAGATGAAAGGAATGTGCACCTTTCACATCTCAGTTGAGAGACTACACCAGGCTATGTTTATTGAGACGATTTCAGGGTGAGCAGCCACGAGCAGCATTTTGTTGTTGTAGCACATTTACTGTGATGTGCCCCACAAGCAGGTGCTGTGGTTGTACTGTGAGCTGGGGAAATCGTGGTGGCTCTGCTGCAAGGTTCTCATGTCACACCATCCTCTGCCATAACAGAACACCAGCACATGGCTTGGCACAGAGGAGGGTATAAGGTTCTTTCCTGAGGTGAGGGAAGGGAACTTGCCCCACCCTGATGATATTGTTTGAGCTTCAAAAGAGCCTCTGTTTGAGACTTCAGAATGTTTCTTGGTAAATTGAGGTGCTGCACAGAGCAATTAGAGACCAGACCTCAAGGTAGAAATGTTTATTCCTTATTTTTAGCACCTTGCATTTTTTGAGTGCATCCCATAGAGTGAAGTAGATTAGTAAATAAAATAAAGACAGGGGAATGTAGGCATAAAAATAAATAATTTTGTCATAAGCAGATGGTACACTTGTATTAAAGCCAGATGAGGTCCAAAGAGATTGTAGCCTGAAAGCTAAATGTCTCTTGGAGCAGTTCCCCCTGAGCACAGTTAGGTCTCAAGTTAGGGATCATAGTGCACTCTCACAAGATTGAAGTTTCTTTTCCTTGCTTCAAATGAATTTACCTGTTTTGCATGCAAAAGCATGATATTTACAGGTTAATAATTCTCTGATGAAGGGCTCTTAATTTCTAAATTCATTGAAACATTGGTTTTCGTAGATAGGCTGCACATGCTGTGCAAACCTCAAGAGAGTTATTTAAATAACTTATATAAGGAAACCTTTCTTGAGAATCTCTCTGTGTAACAGATGGGTATTACTGCCCTGTAAAGGGGATGATGATTTCCCAGGCACTCAGATTCGGGAAATCCTGGTTCTGTTTGTTACTCCTGTGAAGAGACAAAGCCTAACACTGACTTTTGAACCCTGCAGTGCATAAGCAATCCTACCAGACTGGAATTATTAGTAGGCAGAGACCTCTGGTGGAAATTGTTCAGTACTTCAGGGAAATACAGATCTCTGTTTTGGAACAAAGCTTGGAAAACCCTCCTGGTGAGGAAGGTCAGAGGCCTGAGAAGGACTGCATTAACAGCAGCATAGATATTCTTTATGTGGCTTTTCTCTCTGTCCTTGCTAGGAGAGCTGAATGACTCTCTTTAAAGAAAATAAACAATCTAACTAGGATCTGTACACAAGTACAACAACAGCAGCCCTTCAGGCTGTCTCTGGGAAGCAGCAGTCCCTTTGACCCAATACACTGCCAGTGCCTCAGCCCACGGCAGGTTGAATAAAGTTAAAGCAGGACTTGGCCCAATAGTTTTTCCCAATAGGTTGCAAAATTTGGTAGCTGTCAGAAATATTGGCTTCCCATTTCTGAAAAGGAAACTGGTTTTGCTCTGGGACAGCAGCAGAGCAAAAAAAAACCCAGCAAAGCCCCCAAGGTTCAACAATTGTCCACCACAATTCTGAAGAGTCCCAAGTTCATCTCCTGACAACAGGGTTCAAGCTTAAAAATAAAAGAACACTTCTGAAAATTGCAAGTTATGTGCTTTTATTTTCTCCCCAAGTCCATAAAAATTCACAACAAAATGTCTAGAAGTATCAGTCAGGCCATTGGTCTGGTATGGTACAGAGCTACAAGCAGTATAATCAATGCAATTTGGAGTAAATTATGCTATAAGATGGCCCCTGTGCAAAGTTTAGAAGTTAGTGGAAAAGTTACTCCTGCTTCAAGTTTTTGATTGTGCTCAGAGAGAGCATCTCCCCCAGCTGCATAGTACACATGCATGGTAGATGCATTTCAGCAGTTTCCCTGGACATTTACAACTGCAGTTTTCTCTGCTTTAAACTCAGCAGAGTGTAGCTGGTGGCCACGTGTCCAAGGAATGGTAGTGAGCTTCTCAGTGTGAGTGACAGTTTGACAGGCATCTTGTAGGGGTTGGGATATTAGTTTCTAAACTTAAGCTTCCCAGTGGAATTCCCATTTTTCTTCAAAAAAATCTGCAAAAACTTCCTTGTCTTATCCTCAGACCAAAGCCCAGTTCAGAAACTCCAACTTTTTAGTATTTTATAGTCCTCTTGGTTGAAGTTTCTATCAGTTAATTTTCATACAAAAATGTTCTTGCTCCTACTGACACAAAGAGTCAATACTCAATACTTGTGAACTAATTCAGTTCACACACATCTCTTCATTTAAAAGAATATCCAGAGTCACAGCTTTTCTGTTTAAAGAAAAATTCAGATAGTCTTGGCCTAAAGCTCTCTCATCCAGCAGCCAACCCCCAAGTCCAGCCTCTGTGTTTAACTGCTTATTCAAAATTCCTTCTCAGTCAGTTTTTCAGACTTCAGTTCTGCCTCATTATTTGACAAACCACTTCTCACACCAATCCTAGATATATCTTAGGAATTCCTGGGCTGCTTGGCTTTTGATTTTCAGAAGAAACCATGGGTCTTAAAACTTTTGTCTTACACAAAGAGCCCATTGACCCCAGTCACTGATGTTTAATTATAGCCTCTAATATCCTCCTTCCTAAAACATTGGCTCTTCTTGGATCTACACTAACACGAGTTTTCTGTAGGAGATAGAACTTGCCACCTGGAATATTTAAAATATAAAGAATATACTCCCTAAAATACAGAGTTGTATTCATACAGATCAGTTTCCCTGTCATGCCAGAATAAATGGCTCAAAACTATTTTACATTATTTCCTACTAGTTATAAATAAAATTCACACTGTGATAATCCTTGCTGTGATATTGGGCCTGAATGTTGTTCATTTCTCCAGATGCCAGCAGTTTTTATAACCTGTCTGTACTTAGATTTTGTGACAAACATTTGTCACAGATCCAGGCTCCACTGGGCTGTGTGTTAGATGTGCAGAACAAACAAAGTTTCTGAATTTTTTATACACTCCACCATAACATTTTCAAAACGCTGTCTTTACTGAGTTTTGTGTTGCTTGTTCCTGTGAGCATTCTGATCTGCACTGACATTTTAGGTAACTTAAGCACTCTGGTGGCCATTTTAGTGTCAAAGGAGAAAAGATCTGTAAGATGTTCTGAGTGTTTGGTTTCCACGTCATCCTTAAAAATACTCTTAAAGGTCTACTAATTCAAACTGAAAATAATTTTGGCATTACAGTCAATGTTCATAAAGAAATATGTGGCCAGCTTAGGATAGCCAGTACAAAGCTGCAAGCTGACTCCATTATTTCACAGAGGATCAAACATTAGGCAAAAGTTTACTTACATTATTGTGCTCAACTCTGATGAAATAATTGAGCTTGCAGATGGAAGGAACATGTAGCCCATCAAATCCTTAAAAATACCCACTGTTTTTATTAGTATTTTACCTGTTAGGCACATCCTCAACACTGTAAGGAGAGCAAGAGTCATAGTACATATACTTCTGAAACTAAGCCAGCTTTAGAGAAAGCCAACATTCTCTTCCTTTCACCCTACAAATAAGAGGATTAGAAGTACAACAGAAAGCAAGAATGTTTAGAAAGTCTGTTTTGGAGGCCACTTTAAAAGCATTTGTATGTTACAAATGATCACAGAAGTGAGTATTAAAAGATGCATAGCTGAATTTTGAAATTGTAGATGTTTTGGCAAGCAAGTAAGAAGCCCTTTTCACACAGTGTCATCTGTTTTTACTTTTACACTAAAACAGCCCTGCGGTATCCTTTTAAATAGTGCAGGAGCCCCAGCTGGGCCTCCCTGACTTGTAGTGCAAAACCCACCAAAAGGTAGAAAAACCTTTCCCTCTAAATAGCAAGAGCCATGGGTCAAGAGTGCATGTGTGTATGCCATAATAGGACAGAGTTGTGTGATTTGTATAGATTTTACAGATTAGAAATTAGGCCAGTTTTGTCATTGGGCCATACTGACACCTCCTAGATGAAGAATTCAGACCATCCCAAAAACAAAAGCCCAGCACTGGGACTAATCAGCCTTTAAAATGGAATAAATTAACAATTTAAAAGGAAACCCATCCCCAGCAGTTTTGTTAGCCAGGAAGGGGAAGACTCCACTGTATTCAGTAGAGATTCAGCTTTGACACTGCCCAAGCATATCCCAGTGCATGGTGACACAAAGAGATGACATCTTCAGCCTTTTGAAGTAAGAATGTCTGGTTTGCCTGCATGGGCTGTTCCGTATGGAGATGTCTCTGCTGCAACATTCGTTCTACTTGGTCATTTATTCCTGGAGTTTCCTGTAGGACGTGTGAGTGATTCAGTCAGTACATGGACAGACAGTAATAACACAGCTCCAGGCCGTAGGAGCGTCACCACATAACCCAGATTCCCATCAATTGCAGTAATAATTGTGCATGTTCTGACTTGGCTGCTGCTCATTTCTGCAGCAGCATCTCCAAATGCCACTGCCCATTCCATGGAAGAGTGGAGCTGAGGATGCTGTGTGGTGGGGCAGCAGCCTTTGACATGCCTAGCAAATGAACTACACGCCATAAATCTGAAGGCAAACATTTAGGGGCTCAAAGCCCTAGTTTTTAAGTGTTTGAAGCACAAGCTTCAAACAAAGGAGCTTGCAGGAGCCCTTCACTAAAAAAATGAGGGAAATTGAGCATTTGTCCTTAATCCAAACCAGAATGGTTACTGACAGAAGAAGAACACTGGTAAAGGATCAAAGCTATTGCCAAAAAAAAAAAAAAAGGGGTAGTTAAAAGAGACAATACAGCAGTATCCTCATTCCTACAGATACTTCCCTGTCTACAAAACACTGAGACTGCACATAAACATTTTTATTGTCATGTCACATGATGGTGCTGCATTGACGGTGATAGATTTCCTGGCAAATGTTTGTGTGGAAAGGCAAACATATGGCAGAGTGATCTACTATGAGACAGCTCCTTTGGACCTCCACAGCCCCCCAGGAATGCTCAGGATCAGTGAGAACCAGTAGGTTCCTTACAGTGTGTGTGTGTGTGAGAACATGTGTGAGAGAGAAAATGAGTTCATATTCAGTGAAATAAAGGAATGTCTGATGTCTGAGGGCTTACATCAGCTTTGTGTGTTTACTTTGCTGTGTACAATTTTACATGATACACGTATACAGTTCAAGCAACATTTAGTATAAATTTCATCAACCAGTTTTTCATTAGTAGTCTACAAATGTGCAGAACTACATAGTATTTTTAAGACTGAAATTCTGTCCAGAGAACTCAAAAGCAGGATCTTGCTGGTTGTGCTAGAGCGCAGTGAGCATTAATGGGAGCTTTACACTCGGCAGGCTTGTGTGAGTGTGCTTCCTTTCACTGCCTTGTGCAGCAGAGAACTGGGTACACCAGATGCACAGTGGCCAAATTATTTCTTGTATTGCCGTCAGCAAAGTTGCACCAAGAAAGGGCCATTTGGTCTATTGACCTTTGTTACAACTACAATGATTGTAAACTACGTATTTGCTGAGAAATTAATTCCTTGCTTTAATTTGACACTTTATTAACTTGGGGGAAATGAACACAAAATAGAACCATCTTTTGCCAGTTCATTTAAAGTCCCATTGCTGAAACAAACAGACAAACAAATTGCACGGAGTTTATATAATGGCCAGTACTGGATGTAAAACAACTTACAGCTCGTGGTTATAGAAGAGCCTGCTTGTTTATATTACTACCCTGAATCTCAATTCTTCTTATCCTCTGTTAACAGTGTTAATTTTATGTTACGTGGACGTTACTGACATCTGTGTAAATAGTTTATATTGGTTTGAATCTTTCTATATTGGATGCTGGAGTCTACATCCTGTGAGTTCCCTAAGCTACCATTGCAAGGTAAAAACTGTCCTGGAAGACTGGGAGTGAACAGAGGACACTGCATGGGAAAGCAAACTGCAGTTCATTTCTATTTCATGCTATTGCTGCCTGAGATTTGTCCTTCACACAGAGGTATGGAAAAGTAGATTTTTTCCTGTGGCAGCTCCAAAATAACGTGTAGGTCCAGAGCTCTGCTTAAACTGAGGCCTGTGGGACAGCACAATTTAACTGAAGGCCTGTGGTGCCCAACCAGTTGTACCAGTTCTTGCCTTTCTACTGATCTTCTGCTAGCCATGCTCCAGGAGCTCCCTGTTGATCACTGGCTGACAAAAAGCAGCTGTGAATGTTTGTACTATTTCTTCTCTTTAGGCACCATGGCCCACATGGCAACAAACACTGACTTGTATCTTCAGAGGGCCAGCATGTGCCCAGTAGAGCAAGCTGCCAGGCCCTCCAGCTGCCAGGCCCTGTGAAGTTGCAGAGGGAGGATGCAGTACAAGCAATTAACAGAGGCATTACATGAATGGACAGAAGATTTGGGTATCGCTTTTGGTCCCAAAGTTCCTGCTCAGCTCTAGCCTGGCATTATGCCCTTTGAAAGTTTTAGTGGGAGGTTTGCCTGAGTGAGACAGGAGCATCATGTCCAGTGGGAGTAGCAGTCTATTAATACCTCTCCATTATAAGACTATCATTGCCAATTCTGTTTGGCTGCTTCATCTCGTAATATTCTCTTTGACTTTCTTAATACTAACCAGCCTAAATATTTTATGCTTGTCTTCCAGCAATATACTAAGCCCTTTGCTGCTACTACTTGGTGACGATAGGTTATAATTTTTCTTCTGAAAACGTTTTCTTCTGAAACATTGCAGTTCTCTGAACTGCAGTGGGAAGGTTTGAACTGGGGTTCATGTTCAGTAAGATAGCATCCACTTAAACGTGGCAGCTAAAGAAGAAAATAAACAAGTGGACAGAAACAAGCCATTTCCTTACGAAGACGTTATGTTTTAATTACATAGTAATGCTGTCACTTCTCTAGAAATATGTATGTTTCCTGGCTTATAAGGATGTCTCTGCAAATCTCTGCAAATAATACATATCTGCTAGGATGTGTGTTGTTTTGTAATATTTATATTGGTTTTGTATCGTATTGTGATTTTACATTTTAGCAGCTCAGTTTTTCAGTGATACAAATCAGGAGCTACTTCACTGCATCAAAGTAAATAAAGTGGCACAAACAGTAGCAGAAACAGACCTCTGACTTCTAAGAGACCTAGTGAGTATTGGCTGTTTGCTAGCAAGTGCAGTAGCCCTGATTTTTTATTGTAATATTTATTATTTATAAACATGTAACTTTCCAAACTCAGAAGAAGAAAACCATGCCTTCTTTGAAGAGGGCAGTGTTGAGAAAAACAAAGTCAGACTGTGGGGAAAAAGATACATTATACAACAAAGGATCACTGAAACACACTGGGCAAGGTAATATTAATTATACACTTTAATCTTAATTGTTATCAAGCATGCCAACTTCCTTTCCTCCTCCACATCCTACTCATGACCTTTTCTTTTCAACCTCTCTACCACTTTTAATTCCAGGCTCCTATGCTAACCCTCACTCATTAGAGGTGTGGTAGACCTAATCAGCTATCCTGGGTTTTCTGGGAGGGATGGAGTTTTGAGAAAGGAATTCAAAAGAAATGAGGTTACAATTCTTAGAAGGACATGTCATGAGCAGGAGTACAGGCTGCAGATCTCTGAGATAGGTGAGCAGGATATTAGGTCTGGTTAATGGAGAAAAAATCAACATGTGGCTGCCACATGACAAGATGTAAGTAGGAAGGGGCAGACTTGCAGGCCATCACAAGAAACATGATCTGGAGGTAGAGGGTATGTGGAATGTGTGAAGAAATGTGCTTTTAAGAAGTTCTCACAGGAGGCAGCTGGAACCAGTTCTTGCATTGTGCAGGATGGTGTGCTGATCTCTCAGAGTACACCAGGAGGGTTAAACAATAGCATGTCAGACCAAGTGTGGTGGTGGTGGATGCAGCCACTTCAGTCCCTCTATCCTGGCTTTCTGTCATGTGCTGGAGAGGAAAGGAATGGCTTCCCAGAGAGCTGAGTCCTTATTTGTCGGGAATGATGGGGGGGGGGGGAAGGAAACTTGCCCCATTTTCTGCCTTATCAGCAATGACTTAGTTCCCCTGCAACCCATCAGGTGTGATATCATCCATATCACTTCCCAGGCACTTCTTTGTGCCCATTTTCATCCTGGCACCCAACATGATCATCACCCTCAGCATCACCACAACCGCCGAGCCTGAGGAGTCTCCTCAGTGCTTCAAACCCAGTAGTATCTCAGTCCTTACCTCCAAGTCCCTTTGAGGACTCATCATCCAGGAGCCAGAGGGATGATGTAATAAGTCTGGGCAGGATGGGGGCAGTAAAGTGAGAAAAAAGTTCTGGTTTTGGCTGGGATATAGTTAATTTTCTTTACAGTAGCTCATATGCTGCTGTGTTTTGGATTTGTGACCAAAGTGGTGCTGACAACACAGGGATGTGTGGGACTTGGCTGCCTACTGGAGTTAACCCACAACAGAGAAGCAGCAGGACGCTCAGTCCTGTGAAGCCAAGGTGTAAAACACAGGTGTGACAGGAAGAGGATGTTTCCAAGTGACTCTTGAGCAAAGAAAAGTGCTTATAAAGAATGGCCATATCCTCAAAGGCACTGCTTCCCATGAACTGGAGAAAGAGGGCATGTGGATGGGAGAGGTCAGGAAAGATCTACAGAGGTCAAATGTGGAGAAGAGTGCCTTCACAGAGATGAAAAATGCTCATGGAAAAAGGAAGATAGTGAGATTTGGATGTGGCCTAGGTAAAAGACTTGAAGAGATGGGCGTAAGACCCAGTTTATTGATTTGAGTCACTGAGAGTTTGGGGATGTTGCCCCTGGAATAGAGAAGGATGATCTGAAGAAAGTTTCAGAGGTGACATGCTGAGAGTTTTTCTGCTGATTTCAACACAGTTGGGATGACATTCTTGTCATTTAGTTTGCATTCTATTAAACTCTTGCTGATGCCAACCTATCCAGGAAGAAAGTCCTGACAGAATTACTAATTTATTTTTTTTTCCTGGGATAACACTTATGCATTAGACTGCAGTACAACAGATGAGATTCAGGGCTTGGGTTCTGGAAGTGTGAATTCTTGAGCAATAGATACATCCCATCATCAAACTGCTGCTCTTGAGAGGGGTTTTATGGTACAAAGCAGCAGCAATCTCCAGGAATTGAATGCTAGCTGCATTATTTCTTTCTGTTTCCTGGCTTCTGACACTGTCATTCAGGTGATACAAAAGTGAAGTTACAAATCTCCTTAAATATGTTCTGTTGTCCATATTGGGATGTAATTATTCATTAAGTCACATTTCAAAAGGCATGTTGATGAATGTACCAGAGGGCATGTGAGAGAAATCCTTTTCTCCAGTATTTATGAGGGGAAACTACGATGGGGTAAGTGTCACGAATCTGGCACTAAATTTATTGTTCTTGTCAACTCTCAACATACTTCTCACCCAATAAATCTCTGAGACTTTAGATGACACATCTAAAATATTTCTCCAGAGGAGAAATATCTGTTGCAGGTTTTCTTTCTTAGGTATTATGGCTTTACAGCTTCAGAGATGGAGTTTCTCACCTGGCCATTTGAAGAAGCATTTTATAGATTTGCATATCAAATGGAAACGAGAGTCACTAGTGTCATTGTAATGAATTATGTCTGCAACAAACACTTAAAATTATGGGAACAGCAAAGTAAATCATGCAACTTCTGTCCACCAAGATAATCTTCATATCATGTGTAATGTTTATAGAAGTGCTATATTTTGATGAGTGTTTCTCAATAAAAGGCTGCTAAAACATCTCACGTGCCACAAGAGAAAATTCAAACAATGAAGTTGCAAAGTCAGATAGTTAATGTTGTGAAATACTCAGGTTACTGGAAAGGTTTGTGATACAATCTTTAATATAATCTCCTTCTGATTTGGTTTTTTTTCCCCCCCCATAGAAAATCTCAGGCTGGTCACCCCGTAGAGACTGGTAGGTCACAGAGTCTGATACCTCTGCACGCAGCGTGGATTTCCACATAAGCTGATGAGCTAACTGGCAGCACAGTGACAGGTCATTAGTCTTTGCATGGAGAACTTGCCAGCAGAGAATGAGATGTACTGGGCTACAGAATTTTGTTAGATAATGTGCAGCTTTTCTTGATTTATACTAAGATACTCTGAAATCTTTATCTTCTTATACACATATCTGCTTTTACCTCTCTTTCTTAATCCCTTTCTGCTTTTCTCATGTCCTTTCCAGGCTTTAGCTCCTGCTTTCCTTCCAGCTTTCCCCAGTTCTCTCACAGGGAGCCATTTTTTCCTCTCATGAGCTTTGCTTCCACAGTCATCTCCAGTCATGAACTGAATCGCATTCACTTTAGCCTAGAGCATGTTTAGTCCAGACAGAACATGAGGCTTGTTTATTAATACCTGTTGAGTGTGTACAAATGCTTTTCAGACTCTTGCAACTCAGCTGCATTTATATGGTACCTGGAAATTTGGTAATTTTACAATAATTTCTTTTACTGTCATTATCAGAAGAGTTTTGATTCATCATTGAAAATTTCAATTCTAATGGTTAAATTCTGAAAGATGTGCAAGCAACTAAAACCAGAGGTCTGAACTGGAACTTGTTAAGCAGCACTGACTGTAGGCATCTTTTGCCTTCTGTAGCTTTAGCTGAAATGCCTGTAGAGAACAAGGAATGGCAGCAATGCATACTTGCTAATAACATTTCCATCCCATACAAACCTTTCCAGCTTATAGTGGAAAGCTCCCAACCAGAGAGAAAGTTAGTTTTAACTGAAGTGCTTCTATCTCTTCTGCCTCTAGGATACATGTTCACACCTCTGCAACATGTAAAGCAATCACCTTAAAGATTGTTTAATTTGATTAGGAGTGTATAACATAAGAAGATTCATGAAACTGAGTGTAGGTAACTTGCTCCAGCTATGATACACACCCTTCTCCCTTCTAAGCTTATTAAAGAGAAAGCTTGAGATCCCCTGGTGAGGTTCTTATCTCCAGTAATTAAGAATATCCTAATGGGCATGGTAAGTGCCTTTCTATGCATGTTGGGATGGACATAAACCATCATGGCCTCTTTCTGCCTGACATGAAGTAGCTCTGCAATTTTAGACAGTGCTCTCAGACATGTCTTGCACAGGGGAATGGCTCAGTTGTGATTCAAAACAATTTCCTATTAAAATATTTAACAGAGAAGCACTACCTTACTGTGGTCATAGGCAAAATACTAATCCTGGTAATCATTACTGACACATTTTTACATCCAGGAAAAGGAAATGCAGAAGGAAAAAAAAATTATATCAGCCATAGGTAAGTAAAAATAAATACTTTTATTTCAGTATCTGATAGTAAAGTTGATTGTACAGGTGGCCATGCTGCAGAGCATTTGCAGTCTGATCTCAGAAGAGATTTGAGCAGGGAAAGCAAAAATTGTAAGGTGGCCAGGGACAGAATGTTAGAGGCAAATGTAATAATCCATGTGGCTTCAACAGACACAATACAGGCATTTTCTCACAAAATGGCAAGTGCAAGATACCAGCAGGAATAGGATTCACGTGCCAGACTGTCTGCATGCAAATAAGTGTGTGCAAAACCATGATCATGGAGTATTTAATGCAAAACTTCAGTGTGTTTAAAAATTTCATTACTTTGGAAGGTTCTTTTGAAATTAGGCCTTTTTTGTCCACATGCTCTCTTCTTAAAGATTGATCTACACTTTGAAATCAATGAAATCCTTTCACTATGAAAGTTTTCAGCCAGGAATGTGAAGCTATTTTTTTTCCTCATATGAATTGGGGAGAAATGATCAGAACTAGCTGAAAGCTTCTCAATAGCTTAAGAACACTGTTTCCTGGGAATTATTGGGAAAGCAAAATTCAGTAGTGTGGTAATGATTTCAAAGCAGTTACCTCAGACTCCATCTGTCCTGGGTGACTCAGGGTTTCACTTCTGACCACGCTGCTGGCCCTGCCACCTCCCTCACGGGCCTGCTGAGCCTCTGTCCTTCCTGTGTCCCCTGCTGATACCTGTGTATACTGCCCTGCTCTGCCAACAGAACAGAGTCTGGCAGGGGGAGAAGTGAGAGAGAACTTGCTATTATCATTCTGGGGAGTTGAGGGAGAAGGAGAGACCCACCCCTGCTGCAGGTCTCCCTTGCTCCGTAAGGAGGTGGCTGTTGCTGCATCTGTGACCTGCTGATCTTTGTGCCCGAGGCAGACACAGCTCTTGGCTTCTGTAGGCTGAGGACCTGGCCCAGGTACAGGCAGTGCATTTGCTTGCAAGCCTCTGCACCCCTCCACTCCCTGTTATGATCCGAAACTGCTCTTGAAGTGTTTGGAAGAAACTCTTTTCACTCTGCTTTTCCACTCCCGTGTGGAAGCAGTAGATGAACTCTCCTTTGCAAGAGAAGAGCAAGGAACAGAATACAGGTGCCCTAGCAGGAGATCTCAGGCTTTGTACGCTGTGATGAGAGTGGCTGGGGGGGCAATGCACACTACCAAACTCCTCTGCGTTTTGTGCCAGGGTTCTTTTCTGTGCTGTTAATGGGTGCAACATTTGATTTGGTTTTTCATTTGTCAGCAAAGAAATTTGCTTTTTCTTCTCCAACTTTTCCCAGCATCTTAACCATAGCTTGATGGAGGAACTGTCTGCAGAGTGTTCGAGAGTTTTCAGCTGGCCAAACCTGAACAGTTCTTACCTTAGCAACTCATTTATGCTTTGCTGTCTATACACACGAGGAAAAGAAAGCTGCATCCTTGCATGTCCATGGGATGAGTTTTCTTTGTAGCTCTAGTATATTATTATCCTCACTGCAGACTAGAAACATTATTCATTCACTGCATTCTCTGCAGACACCAGTGTTGGGACAAAAGGAAATAAAAATGTGCACGTTGCAATGAGGTGTTTGAGTTTCCTTCAGTCACTTCGAATGTTGCTATTTTGACATTAGCAGTACATTGTTGTTTGGGTGTGTACATAAAGTGTACAGTTTCCTTTTGCAAGAAATTGGCACGCATCCTGCTCCTGATTTAAGGTCACTAAATAAGTTACTAGAAAGAGCTATTCATATATCTGAGACAAAAAGCAAACAATGCATTAAAAAAAAAAAAAAANCTAGTAAGTATTCTGGAGGGAAGGCTGGTTTGGGGAGGTAATAGAGGTGTAGAAGGTAAGACAGCACATAGGATTATTCTGGACAGAGTCAGACCAGACTCCCCAGCTCCTGTGCTCAGAGATTTTATATTACATTTGTCTGAAGGGAATTTAAACAGAAATTAGGTATCAGTTTAAAAGGATACCAAATCCTATTTGATGTGAAAGTGAAAGTGAGCTGTTTGGCCAGATGTATATACTGCAGGTGGCTGCATTGGCAACCCTGTCACTGATCAGTACTTCAGAACAGGTAACGGCACTGAGCACAGTGCAGGCTACTCATCTAAATATTTATCCAGCTTTCTGGAATTCTTTTTCTGTTATTAGTCTGCTACTGATACCTGAGCTAATGATTTTACAGCAGTGCTTCCACCAGCAGGGAAGTGCTTATCCTTTTTTATGACCCAGAGTGAAAACTTCCTTGACTTACATACTAGCAGCAGCAGCATTTGGGCTCCAGAGCCGCATCTGGGGGCACCATAAACAGCAATTCTTGGTCCTGTGCCAGCCCTGGAACAGGTGCTAGAAGAAGCATTTATTTATCTTATTTTTCTGCCATTACCAGCCCTTGCAGACTGGAAGTGCTGTCTGTGGTCCATCTACTCCCTCCCCGAAATGTTACCCTACTGTCTTCAGCCATCTATTTCCTTCATCAGCAGGAACTGCCTGTGGCCAGGTGCTTTCCTCGGGAATCAGAGAAGTACCAGCCAGAGCTGTGTCACTAAACCCAAGGAGGACAGCTGCCATCTTAAATGTGGGAGTGGTTGGGCAACCTATTGCTAGAGTTTCAGCCAGACCTGCAGAAAAACCTTTCCTAAACTTTGCTGCTTTCTAGTTTTGCTCCACTAGATAATAAATGTCCATAATAATTGATGTTTGAACATTACAGCTGAACTGATAACATTATGGTAAAAGCAGCAATATCTGGGATTTGTGAGTGATCACTGCTTCCCTTCCACGGGGAAAAACTGGCATCACTTGGCAAGCAACAGATCCCAAACACCCTGTGAGGAGAAGCGCCCATTGTGCAGCTCCGGGGTCCATGGCTTGGTGGATGTGGGGTTCAGTTTTAAGCTGAGAAGGCAGGTGGAGGGTCTGGCAGTGGAGAAGAGGCTGGGTGCAGAAATCGGGCCAACCTTGTGCTTAGGAGCCAGGCCGTTGCCGAGGGTCTGCTCGGGCTGCTTGGCACGGGGAGGGCTCAGGGGGGGCGTGCGGGCGGCCGGAGGAGCCGCTCCGTGCCGGGCCTGGGCCTCCGTGACAGGGGGGCCGGGCACTCCCAGGCCCCAGGGCGGGGCGCCTCCGGCCGCGGGAAGCGGGCGCCGAGCTGCCAACACCGGCCGGCTTCTCCTCGCCGCCCGGCTTCCATGTCGGGCGCGCATAAAGAACCATGTCATGCTTCAGCGGGGAAGGGAGGGCCGGGCGGGACTGGAGCGCTCTCTGCTCTCCTATTTTCATAGAAACCGATCTGTGTACCTAGAAAATA
>VWZW01002154.1:1523857-1581081 GCA_013397115.1 Edolisoma coerulescens
GGCTCCGCTCGGCCCGGGGCGCGGAGGTTGGGGGAGGTGAAGCGGGGTCTGGCCCCGCAGCAGCCCCCCAGCCCTGGGGACAGCCCGCTGCACCCAGGCTTTCTGAGGCTCCCGCACCTCCCGCCTCACCTTGCCCTTTCCTGGGCTGACTTTCTTTCACAGGCCTTTGTCATTTTTTGTTTTACGCTGCCATGATACAACTGAGGTGCAAAGGCATCGTGGTCATTTGGCGGTCAGATAAGCGCTGGTTGTACTTGAACATCCATTTCTGGTGCTGCTACAATAAGGCAGGGCAGAGCCTTCCCTGGGGGGTCTGGTACTGGCACACTTACATGGCCCGTCCCTTCCCTACTCTTTGGTCACTGTTGTGTAAACTCACTAAGTAACACGTGTTGTGGGAACTCTTGGCAGGCATCAACCAGTGAGTCTGTATTTACTTGTCTTCCCCGGCCTTGCTGGGATGATTGGGTAGTGCTTCATGCCATCATTCGCTAGTCAAGGAAAGTTGCTGTTCTTCACAGACTGTAAAGAGCATGAAGATAGTGAAGAGTTGTATGCAACCTGCAGGGAAACATAGATGAGCAGGGTAGAGATGGACTGACATTTAGCATTACCCTTGGCAAGACAGCCCAGGAAAAGGATGGATGTAGGTGCTGCAAAGGTGTCCTGAGCAGAACTGGGAAGCAGAAGTGTTGTTGAACAGCAGACACTGTATAAGGAGGGAAGGCCAACACAGCAGGCTTAAGCAAAGGTTGGTGAAAAAAGAATAGCGACAGGGTTCCAAATATCCAGAAGCCTGGTAATGAGGTGGTGCATGCAATTATTTTGGCAGAGCAGGCTAAAATTAGCATGCAAAAGGCCGAACATAATCAACAACGGGTTGTGGTTTTGTAATTCTTATCATTATACAGGTTGGTGGATATACTACCTAAAAAATGGCAATTTATGTCAGCAGAACAGCATGAGCCACTGAAAATTGACTTCTTTCCTACCTCTGTCATGGTTTAATTTACTGTGAAAATTTTAATGTGAACAGTTGAGACCATTACCATGTTGAAGCATGTTAATCCCTTTCCTTTTTGAGCCTTTGTAAAACTCCCATTTGTTTACTCAGAAGCAGAACAGGGCCTTTTGTTTTAATGGCATTTTCTTTCCTTTCAAAAAATCATTACATGCTATGCAGCTGGTCATAGCCTTTGACTGGGTTACTAAATAGGTACCTGAATGGTAATAATATCCAACAAAGTACATCTTGACTAGGAAAAAAATAGGTGTGCTGTTCACATAACTCACTTCCTTTGTGCAGACTAACAGGATGTAAAGTTCAAGTGAAGACAAAGCAGTCTCTAGTTTTAACATGACTTAGCAAGTAGAGGCAGAACCTGTAGAGAGCCCAGAGTCTACCAGCAGGTAGGAAAAGAGCTGTCAGGAGAGGGGAGCACTAATACTGGTGTTAGTTCAGCAGAGTGCCAAGAGGCACAGAGTGTGCTCCTGTAACTTGGGATGCCATTGCATACAACTTCATGGTAGATCAGGCTGATGTCTGCCTGAACCTTGTTAAAATCACGGTTCATGCCATCTTTGCTAGGACTTTTTTTCATCTTGGTTGCCAAGTTTTGCCTGATGCTCACTTTCTCAGTTAAGGAAAAACCTAGTGAGGACATTAGTCTTTATTTTGCTTCCCTGAAAACGTCATTGCATACAAATAAGGAGAAAAGAAATATTCGAGTTGAGAATGCAACTCAGATACTTCTGATTAGCTGAATGCCTTTTACCCAGGGCATTCACTTGTTTCCAGATCCTTGAGTGGTTGCTAGCTAGTTCTCTATTCATCGTGCAATTAGCATGTTTGATCTTTGTATTCTCATAAAAACTTAGATATCTCGTGCTAATATAGTAGCTCAATAATACGAGTAACAATACATTTAAATGGCAGTGTTATGGCCCCTACCAAGTGCTGTTTGGCATCAGTGAGACCTTTGGCATGAATTTCCTGTCTAGGGACAAACTTCTTAAACTCTGTTTAATAAACCTGCGAAGTGTTGGAGCAGGACAGAAGTGATCTGCCTGCCCTTTAGTGGAACACACAGACGTAACCTGGCTCAGAATGAGCTGTGTGTTTTTGTGCACATGGGTAGTGCCATGAGGAGATCCCAGAGGCTGCAGCAGCAGGAGTGCAGTGGCTCCTGTCTCTCACAGGGACAGTCCTTGCGGGCTCAGCCAGCTCCGCGTGGCACAGCACCACCGACAAACCCAGCACAGGCAGCCCTCTCCACTCCTGCCTTGGCTTCCCACCCCCTCTCTCTGGAGCTGTGTTGATCCAGTGATCAGCAAGAACAAGCCTGACAAACCTGATTTCTATCCCTGAGAGTAAAGAGAGAAAAAACGTGCAGCAAGTGGCTAAATAATGATGATATGCCAGGGCATCATTGGAAAACTGTGTCTTATGGATGGAGTGCTCTAGCAGTCAAACTGCATTTAATGTTTCTTTGTGGATTAATCTAGAATTCATTTGAGAAGGATGGAATTTGCCACACTTGGCCAAAACAATAATGGCCAGATACCTGATGGCTGAAAGAGGTCACTTAGGTCTTATTACCTGGAAGGGCTGCTTTGCATTTTGGTTATCACATTTTCATGTGCAAAGCCAGAATTTCCTTTAGCTTGACTGGGGGACAACAAATAGGTTTAGAATTGTATTGAAGTTTAATAATAATGGTAAAGGAAATACAGTTTGGTTTAATGTGGTTTTTATGTTTGTCTGTGATGTCTGTTGTCTTCAGATGCTCATCAAAAATGCAGAATAAATACCAACTGGCCAGGTCATCAGTTGCTGTAATCCAACAAATAGCAACTGTGTATGTAGAGAGTATGCAAAAATAGAGGGAAGATGCCATTGTGGTTCAAATGTAGAAAATAAGAATTTAATTCATTGTATATTTCATGAGTGGTCTTTGCCTTTGAAGCACTAAATCCCCCTATGTCTTGCTTCCTTGTTTGTAAAAGACAGTTAACAACACTTTTCCCTTTAAAAAGGTGTTGAGGAGACAAAATCACTAACATTTATGAGTTTCTTTGATACTACTGTGATAGGAGCTGTATTAGCACACACAGACAGAAAAATCTCTTTCTTCAGACACCCTAGTTTATCCAGGATAAATGTCCTGGTTTATTGAGAAATTGCCCCTTGAACAGTCACTCAGATGAGATAAAAGGGAAAAACTAGTGGTAGATTCAGAAAGATCAATAATGGTGTTTGTTTTATGAGTGACCCTGAAGAAACAATAGGCACTTAGCTGCTGAAATTAGCTGCTGATTTAAAAATAGGAAGGAAGCTGTTAATGCAACTGTATGGAGCAGAGAAAAAGTCTGGAATGACCTCCATAAAATAAGAACATGCCCAAATAAATGGCTGATGCCATTATTGAACAGAAGTCTAGGATTGTGCAGCTGGGGAGACAAGAACTGTATTTGGATAAGCACCAGGAGTTTGTGTAGGGATGGTAAAGTTTATTTGGGATAATACAAGAGACCCAAGCAGGTAAGACAATGTATCTTGGTGTAAAACACATGGATGTTTACAGCTGTTTAGAACAGGTTGTGTTGGGAGGAGAACACAGCCTTTAAGGTGTTGGTGTCCCACCATTATGAAGGTGTATTTACTGTCTTGTCAGGGCGACGTTCCCATTTCCTGGACTCCTGTTTGTCTTGTCCAGTTCCTTTTTTGCTACTCTGAATTAACACCTGCTTTAACTCCAGATTTGCTGCTTAGCTAACAATCTTCCTGTGACTGCCACTGTTAAAAAGCACCTGCCAATAGCAATGGCAGAATGGGATTTGGGGCACTTCAGTGTGTTAAGAGTTGCAAATGGACGTGAAATTTTCAGTGTATTGCTTAGAGTAATACATAGTAAATGCTGTCATTTTAATGGGAACTAGTGTTTGTGGCAGGCTGAGCATCATCATGGGGTGATGGCATGGTAGTTTTTAGCCCAGTGTATATTTTCAGTATTGTTGACTGAAAATGTGTCCCCCCTCCAACAAGGCACGAAAGGAGGGCACCTGAAAGTATGAACTAAAATAATTCAAGGGAAGGGTTTAAAGCTAAGCTTGTGCCTGAAGACTGTGTTAGATGACAGCCTAGAAAGGCTCATAACACCATGGTATCCTAATGTAATATAATGTTAGACACTATTAAAAGAAATGACTACTACAGAGTGACAGAGGACTATCAGTATCAGTAAAAAATTTTTGAAAATATATTTTAGACACCCCTATGCAGACATTTTAGTAAATAAGCCTCTGTCATCCAGTTCAGTGAAATATGGATGGAGCCAGTGGGTTGACTGGGGTGCAGCTGTAGGCATAGGACCAAGGCCTATGTTCTGACATCATTTGATAAAATACAAGGTACAGAAACAACTTTGGTCTGTTATAATGGCCAGTGTGACAGCTTGCAAATATCAAACTCTCCAACACATCGTAGAAGAAAGGTTCTGCATTTTGAGTGTTTGATATTTAAAACAGACCTTTTGTTTTTGTATGAATATAAGAATAAGGGAAGGTGGGTTTTTCCCTGGCAGGGTTTATCTTTTTTGGCAAATAATGACAGACAAAAATCAGATTAGATCCGGAAAACTTCAAAGGGTCCATCGAAATAGACAACAGATCTTTCTCTGTGTTTTTCTGCCAAAACTTGGTGTGCAGTCTTTTGAGCTTTTCTCCTTGGCCATTTGGGACCTGTCCAGTCCTTCACCATGTGCTTTTCTCCTTTCCCCCTTTTGGTTGCTCTGGTTTATGACCTCACTTTTGCCATGTTACTAAATACGAGTCCCCTGTGACTTCTCCTTTACCAACTCAGAGCTTCTTCAGTCTCTCTCCCTCTTTAATTATGTACCTCACTCATACATCAGTCCTTGGAGATCTGCAAGCAGTTTTTCCTGGCAGTCTCTGTTTGTTCCTTCCTGAGATGAGACGTGATTTGCTGATCACTGCAAAGGTCTGGCTTGTCCTAGGAACTGATGGTGAGATCGTGGCTTCTTCAGGCAGCACTTCCACGAGTTCTGCTGTGGTGCATCAGAATAGAGCACATTTAAGGCAACAAGGCCTTTATGGAACTGTTTTTACTTTCTAATTCTTCTGCACCACGTTGACACATGTTGCTTAGACAATATTAGACTTATTTAGATTTAAATAATTAGACTTATTTGCAGATGCCTGGTCGTATCCTAGAGCAGGGGTGAATGCATTTTTGGTGAGTTAATCAGTTCATTGAGTACTGATTCCTTCACTTCCTAAAACAAAAATAACAAGGAGTGAAGTATAAATTCTCCTAATATTTGGAAAGTAGGGAACTTAAGTAGCCGATGGTCTTTCTCTGTCCTTCTGCAATCAGTTTTCAGTGTGAATTAAAAAGATTTCATCTGAAGATTGTAGGATGAAATGTCATCATTTTTATACATGCAGTTGAACCATAGCTTATAGTAAAACCTTGCTCTTGTTTGGCAAACAAATAATTCTGGGGCCAAGATGTTCCATGTTTGTTGTTAGCATGGCAGGGGTATATGGGGAAACATCTTTAAAATTCAATTCTTTAAATCTCTTTATTGGTTTTTTTTTCCTCTTTAATTAGTTTAAATAATGAGCCCCAAATGTGCAAGTCTGATATTTTTGTGTAAATCACAATAGATGAATACATTTTCTCCTGCAGTGTTACAATTTTAAGTCCAAATGAAGCTAGCACAGAATAACACAGTTGTCTCAGAAGTTTTGAGGCAATAAGCAACTAAAGTTCTTCATACCCATACCCTACAGACTTTTTGTTAGACACTTTTCCTTGTTACTTTGAAGCCACTGAATAATTTTCATCAACTGATCTCATGGAAATCATTGAATATATATTCTGGATGAAGGAATAGTGCCCCTTTCAGTGAAAACTGTAGCCTGTCAAGTCAGTCTGTATGTTGCTACTATAAAAAGATAGGAGAAATATTAGTTTCCCCTCATTAATTGACAGATCTCTTTTTTTATTGGGTAAGGAACCTTTTAGGACCCCCAGCAGGAATGAGCTTTTTGTAGACAGCAAAATGAAGACAGAGTTTTCAGGCTTAACTCTTCATTGCCTGGTTTTCCTGTCGTAATAACACATTAACAAGTCTTCCTGCATTTAGGGTGATAAAAATCTTGTAAGCAAGTGATTGCTGACAGTAAGTATATACAGTTGTCATTTGAGGATAGATGAAAGGACTTCCTGATAATGCTGGAGAAGTGATAACAATGGGGAGAGGTTGGACATTTTAACTGTTCCAAATGGTGGTGTCGGAGCAGGAAAAACCTTTCCACTGTGTACTTGAGAGGCATAAGGAGAAGGAGGCTGCCTGAGGCCTCTCAGTAATACTGTAATTTGAGTGATAAATATAGCAACAAACACTGGGAAGTAGTCTGTGTGGAGCAGGCAGGAAGAGGTTGTGGAGATGGCTTTTTAAAGGTGTTAGGAGTTAGAACCCCAGTACTTTGCTGTTTCCTTAGGTACCGTGGTACTTTTCAAGGCTGCCCCTGTGCCATCCATCTCTGATCCCTGCCTCCCCTGGATGTGCCCGTGTGTGTGCACACACACCTGGCCTGTGCATGGGTGCACGTGGAGAAGATTAGATGCTTAAAACACAGGTGTAGCACATGAGGAGGGCATCAGCTGCCTCTGGGCTCCAGCAGAGGCAGCACCAAGAGCCAGCAGTTTGGCTGAGGCACAGTGGGAGCAAGGAGAATGAACCGTTATTTGAGAGATTCCAAGAAATATTTGGCAAACAAGACAGGATCATGAGGTAAAGCTTTTAAAACTTAAAGGAGGAAACAGATCCTTGCTTCCTCCTCTTGGGAAGGTCTCTGCAGTACTGGCTTTGCACATCTGAGATTGTTTCATTCATTTGTGTGGCAGCCAGTTCTAAACCTGATACTGAAATTGGATATAAACTGCAGGTTCATTTCCAGTTTTCCTTTCTTCTACTCAGACTGTTTGACATGACAGGCTTGATAATACTTTTGCCTGAAGGGTGGATGAGACCTGGCTTTGGGATTTTGTTTGTTTGTTTGGGGTTTTTTGGTTCCAGAAAACAAAAGGAAGGTACGAAATTTGAGTAAATACTGCAGCATCTTAACAAAACAATGAACTTCCCATGTTATGAAGTAGTTCCTGTTGCCCCAGTCTGAAGTTCCCCATCCTTCAAGTGGTCTCAGGTCAACCCAAATATTGTCCTTGGCATCAGTGCTTCTCCAAAAAGACACATAATGTCCTTGAATTTCAGAAGGATTTTATCTCTGCCTCCTGGCCTTTTGTAAAGCCCTGCTGAAATCTGAAAATGCCTTCAGAGTCAACATAAAGGGAGGAGATGACGTACTCTGCTCTGGGCCACACAGAGCCCAACATTAGAAAGGACAGGTGTCCATAGACTTTGGTCTCTGCCTTAGAAAAGTACATTTAAATCTCTTTCAGCTTTCCATCAGCAGATTGAAAGGTTAATTAGCATACATCTGTAGCCCCGACAATGCAAACTGGAAACAACTGTTTATTTTGCCTTGCAGCAATGTGTAAAAAACCTAGAGAGAGGCTGTTTGCCAGCTCTGGTTTGGCTGCTTGAATAGAAGACATCATATAATGAAAGAGGAAAAACAGGGCAAGGAATATCATACACCAAAGAATTTCTTTAAGACCATCAGTTAACAAAACATCCTACATGCAGCAGAGGAAGCAGGGCCAGGGAGGAAGGAAAAAATTCCAGGCTGTAGGGACCTTACAGATATCACTGTGGTGTCAGTGATGTCAGCTAGGAAACAGTGTGTCAGCCTTCAAAGTCAGGAACTTTGTCCTCCTTGGGCTTGGAAGGCACCTACCTATGAAGCCACTTAAAATACAGAGAGTAAAACTACACCGAAGGCAATGAGCAGAAGAAACTTGAAGTCTGGGAGATCTCAAGATACAATTGCACAATAAAGCAAACCATTTCTGGGAATCAATCCCATATCAGGCTGGATTACTAAATGCACTAAATATAAGTACACATTGAAACTTAATAATAACACAGGGAGTGACCTTACAGAGATGCGTAGCATCAGTCTGGAGATGCAATCCAGGTGGGAGAAGCAGGAAAGTGAAAGGAGAGGAGCAAGAACTATAGTTGCAAAGAACAATTTTGGAGTTGCTGTGCTGATGTGTTTTGCATACAAAGCCGTTGGAATCAAGCAGCTCTTGCTAATTTTTCTTCAGCTTCACAAATCTTATATTTTACAGCATTCACACCTCCATAAAGGGTTACTGTCAGCCCCTTCTTTTAATTCTTGGAGGATGGTGTATCTTCCTCATCTGGAATCTCCTCCACACGAAGAAAACAAGAATCCAGGTCTCTGTTCCTGACTTGACCTAGTCTCTAACCTGTTGTTTGGTAACTAGGAGGCAGTTCCTGCAGCTACTGTTCTGCTTAATCCTCTGGGAAAAGTTTGGATGTAGGGCACTTACAGTTCACCTTTTCTATGGCATTCTGTGTTTTCCCTTTCAGCAGCTCTGGGGTGGGAGCAAGGGAGGAAGGCGCCCATGGAGCAGTGTTTGGGCTCACACGTGCCATGGGTTGTCTGTCCTGACAAAGCAGCGTGAGGTGATGCCAGGAAGCAGAGCACTGTACCTCCGAAGGACATTTATATCCTTCCTTCTCTTCAGTTTTGCCTTTCTCTTTCCTACTGCTTGTGCAGAGACCCAGGCATGATGGCTGATGGGGGCTCCAAAGCCAGCAGACACGGAGGGCTGTTTTACACCCCAGAGCAAAAGCAAAGCTGTCCCTGTATGGCCGCCTTCCTTCCTTGGGACAGAATTTGCTGCTGAACACTGTGTGTACATCAATCCCACCAGCCCCACTGATTGCTTTTGGTGCGTGCATTGCCCTGAGTATCTGTGTATTTTCCCTCAGCTTCATTTAACACGTTCCCAGTGTGTCCATCCCTGTCCTGCACGAGGCCTGGATCATTCTCCGGGGTGCAGTTGCACCCTGTGGGGCTCTCTGCCCCCGCTGGCAGGCCGTGTGTTTGGGTATGGGATTGCTGCAGAGTGCCGTGACCTTTGCAGCACACTGCTTATTCAAATGGAACTTGTGGTCCACTACTGGCTTCCTGTAGTATTGCTGCTTCCAGCTTTCTCTCTCTTGCACTGCCAATCCTTTTTCCCAGCTGCGTTAGGTTTTTCCTTTTACAGACTGAATTTCAGTTTACGTGCAGCTCGTATTTCTCCCAGAGCCAGAACTGTGAGTCAGTTGTCACTGGGTTTACGATCAGGGTGTAGGGAACTGACTGCACGTTTCTGCATGCACACCTACGAGCATGAGACTGTCTTTGAATATCTGCAAAGGCTCCCTCCTTGCTGTCCCAAATGCCTCTTCCAGAACATGGAAGAAGGTGCTGAGGGAGGTAGGTCCTGGCAAGAAATACACCTAAGCAAGGCATCTCATGCCAGGCACTGTGTCCTACTGTAGGGGCATGTTTTTGTCATCTTTTTCTTAAACTAATTAGTTGCTAGTTGGTTTTCAGCCCAGATGTCATAGTTTCCATCTGAGCCAGTGTAAATTTGTATTTCTGTAAGGATTTCTTCAGACACTGTTATCTGGAATCCAATTATGTAGCGTTCATTCAGGATTAATCACATGTGGAAGTGTTTGCACAATTGAGGTTCCTGTGTTCTTAGCAGCATACTATTACTGCTGTATTTCATTATCCCCCAGTAGGAAAGGGCTTGGGAATTCCATGTGTTACTTGCCCTGCACAGATCCACTGCATGGCTGTCCTGGGTGTTATGGAATAGCAGAAGGAAGATGATACCCATCCCAGTAGTTTGCTCTCTAAAGACCGTGTCCCAAAGGCAGAGAATGAGTTTGACTGCATAAAGATTCCTTGATTTCAATAAAACTGCTTACATGTGTGCTGCCGTGCCTGCAGAAACACAAAGTAGGACCACAGCCTAAGGGAGAAGGCAGACATTCATCTTAAAAAAGAAAAAAATATAATCTGACATTCCTTACTGCAGTGCCTCTCCAGATACCAGGAGTTTTGAAAGATGTTAGCGGTGCAGCAAACTCAAAAGATAATTCCTTTCGGATGGTGTCTGGATCAGGTGACTTGCATATGTGCACATTTTCAGGTACCCCTTTTGCTGCTTTTTATCAGAAGTTCTTTTTCAAAATCTTCCTCTTGTGCCAATATTATTTTCCATTGTCACAGTCAGTATTTCTATCACAGCTTGTAGAAGAAGGTAGCATTAAGTTATTAAGCCTCATGGTTAGAATTTTAATGTCTGCAAAGTAGTAAGTTTGTTCTATCTGTTAATATTTTGTTTTCTTTGCATTTTTTTGTGCAACTCTACTTTAGAGCTTTTTAATGTTTGTAAGGTAGTGGGTCAGTTTTGTGAACAGATTTTTTGAATTGGTGCTTCTGGTAAAATGACAAGAACTCCTTGTTGAAAGATGAAAACAGATTAGAGAAGACACATTTGTCAGATGGGGCTCTTTAGCATTAAAATGCTGTGAATGTTTGCTCCTTATCTTTTAGAAGATGCTTTATGCCATCTCCTGCCTCACAAATGAATGGATTCACCTGTGTATATAATTGCCATGTTATTGTGCTGGATGGGATCTGATCATACAAAGACAATGGCTTTGTTTGTGCTGCCAAACTGTATGCCCAGCTGTGCTTGCAGGATCAAGCCTCTAGCTGTTAACTTTCTAGAAGGCCATAATAATAAAGATTTTATTGGCAATATGTTCAGAAGAAATGCCAGCTTCTTTAGCAGATGTGGGAACAAGGGGAACAATTTTTTAATGAGAAGCTTATACTTTTTCTGAAACATTTGCTGCTAGATGATGGTGTTAGTTTGCTTGTTTGTCGAATGTCAGCTAGGCAGTGACCTGGTATAATGACAGGGGTGTCAGGGTTGGAACCAAGGCAGATTTATTGAAAATGATGCCATCCTGAGTGCTGCATGTGAGGCTGAATTGGGGATCTTGACAGGTGAAAGCAGTGTGAGCTGAAACGCTGTGGTTGTGGAGCACGGTTTGGACACATCATGTGTCACCACCATTGCATTAGAAAGCAAAGGCAAGTGACAGAATTAAAATTCTCAATACTGACAGAAAGGCTTTTGGTTGGATTTTGTTGATTCGTATGAGGTCTGTATAAACACTCTGTCTGGATCCCAGTACACATTTGTATGTGCAGTGCTCCCTAATGTCCCTCCTAGTTCCAGACGTGTATCACTAACCAAGTCCTCTTCTGTTTGTAATTGCCTTTTCCCATTTATTTGTACAGTATGAGTTAGAATAATATGCTGTTTCTTTATAGTTGCTTTTTAAAACAAAATAGTAACCTCTTTTAAAACATGCTTAGTACGGATGCCATCCCTGATTCATAGGTTTTAAAAATTTAATATTAATGTATGTGAGAAATAGTACAGTTTCACACATGTAATTTGTCCCTTGACAGCCTGTATCCTTAAAATTAATCTTCTGGTTACCTCTCCAAGTCTGGGATAGAAATGAGAAGCAGTGATGGCCATATAGAGATGGAAAGTTAGAGAAAATCAGAGGAAGAAAGCAGATTCTGGAGTGAACTTTGTGGCATAACTGCAGCTGAGTTACTGGGTTTTGTAGGTAACTTGTGTTCATGGCAACACCATATTCTGAGAGGTTCTTTGAGAGTCACATAAAATACTTACACAAACCTCATACATCTATTCAGCTTCACATCTTGGATAGAAACAACGGATATTAAAAAGTAACTCTTCATCCTACACCTATATAAACATATAGGCAACTTCAAGCCCATGATTAATCCATGTGAGTTAAAAGAGAGTACTCACATGCTTAAAATTTGTATTTAGTGGTTTTGATGTAAAATACATTCTTTATAATGATGGGCTGCCACCCTAGCAAATCTGGTCACTGCCATATTGATGTATTCATCTTATCTCTGACATGAATGCCACTTGTAGTTCTAAAAATCCATCTTTTTATCTTTCATGTTTTCATTATTTCATTTGAGGTTTTTTTTTTCTAACATGGTTTAGTAATTAGGATTTGAGTTCATAGGTCTACAGTACATAATGGAGTGCTTTGTATATATTAATATAGTTTCACTCCTGTAAGCTGCTGCTTGAGTTTGGGGGGTTGGGTTTGAGGAAAATGTTCATTTTAATAAATAAGGTTGTTATTGTTTTAGGGACTATCTAAATAAATTTCAGCAACTTTAGAGTCAAAACTAAATGAAAACTCTCATTCTGAGGTTTTGGAAGCAGAAAAATGGGCAGGTGGGGAGGGGGATGACTTGGCTTGGAAAAACTTGTTCCTGAGTCTCTTTAGGCAGGAGGATTAAAATTCCTAAGAGTTTAACCTAGACTGAGGGACTTTGCTAAGAAGGCATTTGACACCCTAATGGCATCTTCTGGAAATCTGAGCAGAGGCTGAAAGCAAACCCAGTAAAAATACCAAAGCTGGGTCCAAGTGCTGCACAGAGACCACTGTGACTCCATGAACCTCAATTCATTGCCTGGTTTTAGCAACCCAGTTGACACAGGCAAAAGTTCCCATCTTAGCAAAATCGTCTGGGGGTTTACTGGGTTGGTTTGTGCCGTAGATGGTGGCTGAGGCTGGGGGAGTGATGCAAACAATTATTTACAGACAGTTGATGGGTTTAGAGCAACCAGGGGCTTTCAGAGACCCTGAGCCCTTCTGCAGGTACAACTTTGCAGTTTGGCAGCAGAGTAAACAGAAAAACCTGCCTTGGCAAAATCCTTGCAAATCACTCCATGTCATTGCCTTTGCAATTAGATTTCATTGCTTCTCATTCCCCCCAGCTTGCGCACATGCTGTTGTTTTTTACGTGTTACTTGCATCACAACAAAACAACTGGCCTGCGTGCCAGCGATGCTGGGTGATCAGAATTATCCATAGCCCCAAAATACGGACTGAGGCCTCTCCCAGTCCCCCGTAGGTGCTGAGATTGGGTGCTGGGAGCGTGGCTGTGCTGCTGCAGTCAGCACCAGGCTGTGGAGTCACCTCCAGCAGCCCCGCTGCCTGCAGAAGATGCATTTGCGTGGCTGCGGCGCTGCGTGCGCAGCTCGGCTGGGGCAGGCTGCCCGTGCCTGCACAGGGCTGGGCAGGTAACAGGGTGCTTCAGCTCAGGAGCCCAAGAAACAGAACTTGGTGTTTGAAGGAGTTGCTTAAATCCTGCTAATAGATGTTCTGCTGTGAACACATTAAGACCATGAGTCTTTGTGCTCTGTGGGTCCACAGAGAGCAGGATAATGAAGAGAAATACATGCTTGGCTGTGTCTCCATTCCCTCTAGAGGACTGGTAGGACAGTCATAGTCTCATCTCTGCTGCTGCACCTGAACCTCAGAGGGTTGCAGGATACTAAAAGTGCTCTGTGTTTTCAAGGGAAAAAGATTTTGTGCTCTTTTCCCAGGTAACAATAAGCATTTTTTGTACGCAGGCACTTGCTCAGAGGCAAGGAGCGTTTCAGGCCCCTGATGTTACATCCCTTAGCTGATGGTAAGAAGAGAGGTCACAGAGGGGACAAGCAGGAGGGTTTTCTGTACCCAGAAGCCCAGATAATAGTGGAATCTGCAGAGTCTCAAGCTTGAATCCTCCCTAGCAGGAGCTGGGGCCTGCAGAGGTGAAGCAGACTGTTCCTTTCTGTGTCTCTGGTGTGTGTGTGTCCACCCTGTCACAAACTGGAGGGTTGTGCTCTCCATGGATCCCATTTCCTTACCGTAAACAATCTTAGCCACAAGTCGTAGTGTCAATAGGGTTTTGTGTATTTTTTGAGAAGCTGGACCAAATACTGCACAGGGATGCTCTGTATTCTTCAGCCTAGGAATATTGCACAAATCTGATTTTTTCAACTGACTTTTGGGGGTAGAAAATGGTACTGGAAAAGAAATGGTAAATTAAGTCTAGGAGACCGCAGTCTTATGGAAGTTTGCTTACCTTTTGGCTGTAAATGTGCTGATAGGAGTGTAAGGACTAGCAATACTTCTTTTAATAAAAGCTTGGACAGTGGAATATGGAGCTTTGGGTGGAACAAATGAGCCTCAAGTATAAATTCAGTTGTGTGTATTTGACCAAATGTCAACGCTCTAGGCCGGCTGCATCTAATTGAAAGTGTTTTGATCAAGTTGACTGGCAAAAAAAAATCCTACCTCGTGAATGTAACATTCTTCCTTAAAACCAAACAAAATCAATGAAATAGTAACATTCTAGTGTAAATATTGGAAGGCCAAAAAATATTCCTCAGTCTAAAGAGTTCTCATACCACCCATGCACTCCTTTGAGCAGATGAGATACAGGAGGTGGCAGGGTTTATCTGAACACTTTGGGGAGGAAGATTATATGACTTTTCATGTCCCTTTGGCTTTAAAGAAGAGAGTGGGAGGACAGAAATACAATGAATATCCAGTCCCTCAAATTTCTCACTTATTGATGTCTTGACTGGTTACTTAATTTTTATTTGCTGTATGTCTTCTAAACACATTTTTGTACGAGCATTTCTTGCACACTTGTATATTTCAAGACAGAAATCTTTGTGGTAGGATGGTAAAGTAGGGTAACCAAATTTTGTCATTGCAAACTGCTTTCATTTGGTGTTAGTGGGCTCACTCTGATTTGCTTTGGTCGATGTACATTGCAAACAATATTTTGATATCTGAGGAATAAGTCAGATAAAGGAGAACCAAGCCTTCACTGTGCTTAAAGGGAAGAAAAGTAAATGCTAAATGCCTCAGAGCTGGCAATATTTGTTTAAAATAAACAAGCTCTCCCCACCCATACACAAATAAAAAGTAATTTTTGTGAGCCATGAAACTTAAGAAGTTTATTTTTCTCTGGCTTGCTTTTGTGTGGATTTCCTAGTGTCTGATGTTTTGATTCAGCCTGCGTTGCAAGCTGTCTCTCAGCATATGGACTACTTGTCTGCCCATCTTCTGTTGGACAGCCTATTCATCACAAAACATGGGGAAACCTAATATCTCTCTGGCCTTTCTCCTTTTGTCTGGTTTGGCAAAATTGTCTGATGTGTCCCTGAGTTATTGCAGATAAGAGTCAGACTGAAAATAGTGTAATCACATCCTTTTCTTTCCTTAGGGAACAGACTGGGAAAAAGAGAATCCTGGTGGTAGCACCATTGCCTCATTCACAGTAGCAGGGAAACACTTCATTTGGAGAAAACAGAGCATTTCTGCAACAGCCTGACTTTGGGGTGTGCTCACTGGGAGGATTACAGTTTGCTAACCTGAAATCCACCTCTGACACGGCTGGAAGTGTGTTACTAGGAATTCCTCTGCTTTTAGCAGTGGACCTCGAGTGCTTTATAAGGAGAACAGTCCCATAGTCCCCATTCATAAAAGTGAGACTGAAGGAGATGCAGCAGAGATTCATGTGGCCAAGGTCATCCCAGGGGCCAGTGGCAGAGAGAGGACTTGTCTTTGTATCCCCCGAGTCTCCTCCTCTGACAGTCTTCTGTCCAGCAGCCCCAAAAGTGCCGAGAGGACTTGAATCACATGAATAGATCAGTTATCTACAAAGTCATGCATATAGATACCAGTCACGCAGAACTAAGCTCTGGCCCCGTTTTCATATTGGAGATTAAAGCAGCTCTGCAGAAAGTGTATTTCAACTTTCTGTCTTAAAAATATGCTGCTAATTAGGGATGTAAAGGGGCTGAACTCAGCTGCAAGACTGCTGATCTTTCCTAGTGAGACATTGCTGCCAGCATTGTTTGGACTCCAACTAACCCTTCATTGTCTTCTATCTCGTTGAGGTCCTGAGCATGCACAGAAAAAAAAAAAAAGGAGGATTGATGTCTTTATATTGTCATTTCTGGCTGTCTGCAGGATACCCTTCAGCCATTTTCAGCAGTGCTCAAAAGTATGCTCTGCTGGTTTTAATCTTGTTTTGCTTTTTGTTTTTGCTGGTGGCACTCTTCCACGCCCAGAGACTTTTTGTAATTTTTACTTTTGTAGCTGTGCAATTCCACCTTATTAAGTTGGATTCTGCTTCTAGTCTCACCC
Source organism: Edolisoma coerulescens (assembly GCA_013397115.1). Lineage (NCBI taxonomy): Eukaryota > Metazoa > Chordata > Aves > Passeriformes > Campephagidae > Edolisoma > Edolisoma coerulescens. The sequence continues at coordinate 1,539,952 of VWZW01002154.1, forward strand.
TTCACAGAGTTATCTTTTTTAATGGGTGAAAAAGTGCATATGCCAGCATTCCACACTAGGAGTTCAGGTATGTGATGTACATTGGGGAGTAGTGCTCTGTTTCAAATACCAGTCCTGAGACATGAGAGAAAAAGTCAGCAGTCTGCAATCAGCTTTAGCTGGATTGCTCTTCAATTTAAGCACTATGGAATTTGAGTCACAGTTTTTAGCTTGAAGCAGGTTGGATTTTTTTTTACTTTTTTTTTTTTTACATTTTAGGATCCTCTGGGAAAAAAAAAATTTAATATTTTACATCTTACAGAACAGTATTTTAAATAATGGTTTAGAAAAGATACTTCTATACTGCTGACTCCCAGTAGCATTAGCTATTAAAAAGCATAATAAATCCATTGGAATAAAAATGTTGTAGTAAAGCAAAATACCCTACTTTAATAATGGATTTTGAAGAGTATTGCTTTTATCCATCTAGAGTTCTGCTAATAAGCTAACTGCAAAAGATCAAGCTGCTCGCATGTGTTGGGCAATAATAAGCAACTTGAACCACTTTCCAGCAAATACTATAGGCCTTTGCTCGACTGCCATGCAGTGACTCCAGGGATTTCAGTGGGAGATACTGATCTCGGCAATGGTTCTGTGTGCTTTTGCCAATCAAAGGCGTTTACTCTATGTCAAAACAATCAGTGATTACTGCTCTGCAGTTTTAATTCCCTCTTTTTGCAAAATAAAAGGGCTTGTTCATGTGGTTTCGGTGCCCACATAAGCATCTCTGCATGCTGATATAAAGTTGGGGGTTTTTTTTCCGTACGTGGTGACCTGATAGGTATTTTTGCATAAAACCTTTTTTATTTCAGTGTAAAATTCCGTTGGAATGCAATAGGACAGGGTCTGGTCGAAAGCCACCCTGACAGCCTGGAATTCCTGCGTGTGAGCGGCAGCTTCTCCGCAGCACAGAGGTTTCGTGGTGCCGTAAGACGTGACACCTGCTGCCCGTGCCGCTGCAAGTTTGGGATGGAAGGAGATGCCCCCGGGCTGCCCTTCTGCCCCGGTGGGCAGAGCCGCTGCAGGAAGAGCGGCCTCGCACAGCGGCTGTGCCCAGCACAGCGCAGACAAAGCGTGCCGCTCTGTCTCTCGCACAGACACGTTTCCCATTTTGCAGGGAATGTCGAGCTCTGCAGAGCAGAACACCCGGGAGGGGGTGCAGCTTCCTCTGTTTCTGCACCAAGCCCTCCCAGCGAGCTCCTCCGCCTGTCAGGAATATGCCGCGTTATCCCACAGGCAGGCACGGGGATGATTTGTGCCTCTGCGAGCCGCTGTTGTTGTCCTTCTCGCTGGGCTCTGGCTCTGCAGCGCCGGTCCAGCCCACCCAGCCTCGCTCCCCAGGGTGCCCAACCTCATGGCAAGCGGGAAGGGAGCACCGCAGTGTGAGCCCTGCCGAACCCACCCTGTGACAGCCGCTGGGAAACGCTCCCTGAGAAGTCAGCGATTGCTCAGCCCCACCGAGAGCGAAACACCCGGGCTGCATGCACATCCCCGCCTGTAAACCACGGCGTGAGGATCCTGGCAGAATTCTTGCCTCCGCATTCGTAGTCACTAGCAGCACCGTTTGATAAAGCCCTGCTCTGGTTTGAGAGGACCAGAATGAATTTTCTGTTCAGTGTTCTTGACCCTAGAAGCCTGGCATTTGTTTACTGGAAAAACACTCACGGTTACATCTTTAAAGCTCTGCTGCTTGGTTGGCAAACAAATGCTGGGCAGTGCAGCTCTGCTGAGGTCGTGCAAAAAGAAAGCAATTGTTATTCATTAAGCAGATGACAGCAACGGGAGCTAAGGGGATAAAACTCGAAATCTGAAACCACCTGCTTTAATTTTAGCCATAATTGAAGCGGCTGCCCATGGTGTTGCTGATGCACGTATCAGATTTGCACGGCATGCGCTGCTCGCGCTGATTTCTGTGGCAGCAAGCTCCAGCCCACTGTCTGCTCTGGTTCGGGCAGGGATGGAGCTCCTGTTTGATTGCAGGTTACAGAGGGTGCTTTAGAATCTGTTTGTTTCCTTCCAGGAGCAAAACGCAGTCGCAGTCTGGCTCTCTGATAGACAGATGCTTTAGTCATTAGTGAGGTTTCTGTGACTACAACACTGTGTTCTAGTGTGGGTGCTCTTCCCTCTTTTGTTCCTGGTTCAAGGCAGCGATGCTTTTTTCACTCTTGTGCTCATGCGCTCGCTCTCTTTCTCTCCCTCCCTCCCTCCCTCTCTCTGTCTTTGATCTTGCTGATATGGGGAAAAATATCGGATCCAAATCTGCAGCATATTTAACCAAAACATCCTGTAGAACGGGAATAAATTGTGACTGAGTGCAGCAGCAGGAGATTGCAGTATGGTTGCTTGTACTGCTTGCTTTCTGCTACAACAAAACAGCAGCAATCGTCATGGAGTGCCGGGGTTGTTCTGCAGCTAAATAAACACTTAGGGACTCCGCATTCACAGGGGGCTGAGGTGGCTTTGCTGGGAATAGGGAGACTGGGCAAAGCTGTCCTCTCACAGTCTCTGATGCAGAGATTTGTGTGAAACAGGTAAAACGGGAGGAGATCTTTCCTAATGGCAAAGAGGGTCTCATCCTTCACTGAATTCCCGGGAGTTTTTGCCGCGGAGTTCAATGGCCCTAAGATAACACTGTCACTGTATATCCAACCTTGTTACAGTACTAGCAACATAAGCCCCAGAGCTGGGGAGCTCACAGCAACATCAGTGAAGGCAGGAAAAGTCTTGACCTCAGCTGCAGAGTGAAATGTTAGAGGGAGCATTAACAGTCTCTCCTTGAGCTGTTTGGTGCAGATTTATGCTGCATGTGTTTGTATGTGTATGCCAACTCCCAAAAGCTATGAAAAGCTTTTTTATGGTTTCCTGTGATGATACATAGTCAGAAGGGATACTTGGATGAATAAAGAAATGTGCCACGAAATGGGGAGCAGGTGAGCTGCGTGACAGATGTGTGTTCTGTCCTTCGTTGATTTGGTGCTGCTCCTTAGCTAGCAGTGTTAAGTGCTGGGAATAAGACAGAAGGCTGAACTCCACTTGGGATATTGCTTAGGAGATCCTCACTGCTTTGGAGCTTAGCTGGTTGTGTGGTGTAAGATCCCCAGTCCCGTCTGATCAGCATTCCCTGCTAAGCATGTCTTCATTCCCCCTCTTTACTGATCGTTTACAGCTGTTTACTTTATTTCATGAGAGATTCTGAAAGGGCTGAGGCAGTAACTGGGCTGTGCTGCTCTGTAATGCAGCCCAGAGCTGGCGCCGCGTTTCAAGTGGCCAAATGAGATTTGCACTCGAGTCCCAGCAGGCACTGTTTGTCTCAGTCAAAGGAGTCCACATTTTTCTGGGGTCTGGTATCTGGACATCTTCCTTGTCGCAATAAAGAGGAGGATGGCTGTGGCATCCAGACAGTCGAGGTGTGTTACCCCTCCCTGCACTTGGTAAACTGCCAGCACAGCCTTTTTTGCTCTGACATGTAGATACTTCCATCTTTAAGGAGGCATAAAATGTTTTGCAGACGTGCTGTATCTCCCTGACTTGCTGTCGGTTTGGAAAGGGAGTTGCAGTGGTTTTTCCCTGCAGTCTTTTTATCACTCTTATAGTAAGTCTAATATCTGTATTTAAATAATGAATTGTGAGCAAATAGCAACATTATGGGCACTTTCTTAAGAAACAACTAGTTAATGTCAGAAAATGTTAAGCTCTAAAGTAATATCCTTGGCAGCCTTTCCTCTATGTACTCCTGATGATAAAGAGGACACCAAAAGCCTGTCATGTTGTTTCAGTTCCTCCTTACACACAGCTGAGCTAAAAGTGAGTGCACGTGTTCATCCTCCACCAGTATCTTCCTTCTGTGTGCATTTGAATAATAGATTCTCCTTTTATTTATCAAATTATTAGCTTTGTTACATACAAGAAGGGGGAAATTGCTGTGCCCACAAGGCATGTGACCCCTCTGACAATCCTGGATTGTCTCCTGCAGGCTCTGCTGGGCAGTGGGTCCATGGTGCCACATGACCCAGTGTGCCAGAGCCCCACACCCCTGAGTCGTGCTGCAGGAAGGAGACAGGGAATGGTTTGGAAGTGCTCTCAGATCCCCAGATTTTGGTGCAGCTTCAGAGAATGTTCCACTTAGGCCTAAAAGATAGGCATCCATTTCTTTTACAGAAAGGAGTCCTGTGATGTTACAGTTCCACATGTGGCTCTCGTTTCTCCATCCCCAAGGGGTGTCCTTGCAGAAAGACCAAGAGGGTTTGAATTCTCACAAAAGCTCATACTCCTTAGAGAGCTACGTAGCCAAGCAGATGCTTTACCCTGAAAGAGGACATCCTTTGAAAACAATCTGGTGCTTGTTAATCAATAAGAATTCAATGTTAGGGGTCCTTCAGCAAGAAAAGAGGAGGAAAGCACATGTGGGTCTGGCCTCCTGAGTGAAAACATGCAGGTTCCATCCCTGTGCTCTGCTGAGGAGCAGATTTTGTATAGCACTGTTATGTCAGCACTTTGCTCTCAGTTGCAGTGACATTTGGCAGGATTTGATACGCTTATGTTGAGACCGAGCTGCCTTAGAGCAGGCACCAAGCCATTCACCTGCTCACTGGTGCTGCCCTGTAGATACCTAGATTCATTAGGCTCTCTCTTAGCCAGGGAGTTCTCTGGACACTTAATTTCACACACCCACTTATGCTCAGAAGTGCAATTTCTGGGAAGGCAGGCTCTTAGATCTTATTTAAAGCTGTGCCGTGTTTCTGGTTTATGTGGGTAGGCACCTGGACTCTTATTTCTGTTGCAGAGGACTACAAAATTAGACATGGACAGGATGAAGTCCTGGGCCTCACCTCCTGCCTCACCACCATTACACATTTTCAGACATTGGGAGAAGGGGTCTGGGCACTGCTCGGCCTGAGGGGTTTGTTCCAATACCAGCTCTGTGTCAGGAGAACACCCTCAGCATCCCTCCTGCCACTGCTCTGCAGCTGTATCCTGAGAAATACGAGGCCAGGGGTAAAATGTGAAAGAAGAGAGAGAGTAGAGAGGGGAGTGGTAACCAAAGCCAGTTATCAGGGCGTTGCAGGGGAAGGAGAGTCCCTGGCCCTCCTCCCTGGCGTGCATTACACATTTTGCACTGTGTACCACCATCACCACTGGGAGATGGTCCGGTTTTCCAGCTGCAGAGTCTCAGAGATACCATCTGTTCCCCATTTGTGCAGAATTTGGGGTGGCTGTGTGAGACAGGCGGGATTACCCTCTGGGCTTCGATGCCTTTGATGAGGCAGCATCTGAAGTTAACACTTAAATTAAGCAGACTTGATTTTATTGCCTTTGTGTATTATAATGCCCATGAAATCATTAAAACTTTGTGTGTGCTCCTGGGTCTTCTGTTGTCTCCCTGCAGTGTTTCAGTCAGATGCTGACTTTGTATGACCTGCCCGCCTGAAAAACCAGCAGCTGTCTTCCCTTCCCCACCCCAGCACAAGTGGCACCTCCCAGGGCTGTGGGATACCTGTGCTGGCACTTCCATGGCTTGGTAGGGATTCTTGGATGAGGGACACCACTTTGGGGAATAATCTTTTTCCCACTGCTTTCTGTCTTACAGATTGATGAACTTCCTGAAGGAGCCGTGAAGCCTCCAGCAAATAAATACCCCATCTTCTTTTTTGGGACTCATGAAACGTAAGTGAATGAACGTGACCCGTTCCTTGGAAAATGTCTTTTTCCACTGCAGCTAACATCATCTCCTCTGATTTTATTGGAACAAATCCTGACTGAAGCCATTGGGAGCCTAGAGATAGGTCCTACAAGCCCAACTAATTTGTATTAACAAATGGGAGTGAAAGTGGTTGGGAATGCTGCTGCCTTCATGGTCTACCATGAGCTAAACATAAAATCCTGTGTTTCCTGTAAAGAAATGTGTTGGCATGGATTTATTAAAGGGTCTGAAAAAGCCCTGAACTCAGAGGCAGGGGCAAACGTTTTTTACTTGGATGTCCATGGTAGCAGAGATCAGGCTCGTGTGGTTGGACGTGTTTGAGCTCGTGTCCTGTGCGAGAACTCTCTCGGTGGTTTGGGATATGAAAGGAAGCAGACCCCAGAGTCTCAGGCAGTCCTCACAGAGCTTTAAAATATGTGCATTCCTGGGAGATTTCTGCTGGGGATATTGTAGGATGGAGCTCACAGAAGTGATAGAAGAACTGAGCTGGCTGAGCTGATAGGGAAAGAAGGGAATCAGAGCACAAGAGGTAAGTTAGGTCTCATCATAATTGCTACAAAGTACAGAGTTTCAGGATTATAATGTACATGTCTCTAGTTTAAACTGTCTCTGAGGTAGCTAAAAAATAAGTCACATTCCATTTTGCATGAAATATTTTAATTTGAAAACTTTTCCTTCCCCATTTGCAGGTAACATGTTTTCTGGAATTCTTTTAAAACTGGAAAAAATGAAATTCTGTTGATATTTTAAATTCAGTGTTAGAGGCTTGAAGCTTTATTAAAAATTTATTGTTTATTTTTGAATTTTAATATTATTCCAGAATATGAAAAGTTCCATAGCTCATACATCACATTTTATTAAAAAAGAAGAATCTTAAAGGCAGTTTCTACTTTATAAAGTTCATAATAGCCTCTCTTTAGTTAAAATATTTCTTCCCATTTCTGGAATGAAACAATCTGATGTTTTGATATATTGTGGTCTACAACTATTGTCACAAAATAATCTGAAAAGAATAAAGTTCAAACAAACTTACAATGCTTTCAAATCAGAAACCAAAATGTAATTATTTTTTGAGTGGAAACATCGTTTTTGAGAAACATTTCAGAAAAACACTGACCACTTTTATTCCAAAACGAATGAATCCCAAACTGATGATCTCTTTTGTTTTGGATTTTGTGAGCTCATGATCTCACTGTAGCACCTGAAACAGGAAAACAGTTTGTAGTTCTTACCTTATAAATGTAAAAGCCTAACTGCTAAAAATGAACTGTGGATTGCAGCTCCTTAGTTTTACAGCAGAGCAGCAGAAAGTTACACTCTCCCAGTGGCAATGAATGTGTTTCAAACAAAGATGCAGACAGTTTTTCAGTGTTTACTGTACATAAAAGGCTGGAGAAACATTTCCATACATTACTGTTGAGCTAAGTTAAGGTAACTCACAGTAAGTTTCATACAGTTTTCCTTTGTTATTTGTGTTAGAACTGTTTGTTTATATTTTTGACAACGAGGAGTTTTTCCCCAATCTCCTAGTATTATAGATGACATGATTTATTCAGATCCCTTGCTCTACTGTAGCATTTAATGCTAACATGACATCTCTTAGTTTAGAAATCACTGTTTGGCTTTCAGGTAGAAATGCATTATATTTGTAATTAAATAATTAAGATATTTCTCAATATCCAACTGAGTGGGGATCCCGTGCTGTCTCACGTGGAGATAGAAGGAAGCTCTTTTCTCAGGGACTTGTCATCTGATGCCTTTAGCAACCAGCTGGCTCTGCACTGGCAAACTTCTTGGCCAGTGGGATGATTTAAGTGAATGGAACTTTACACATTCATAAATGCTGGGCATAAATCAGGCATTAATCTGAAATAATATTACAGAAAGGAAGAAATATGATCCTGTGATTAAGGTATTATTTCCTCTGTACTCTGCTCTCAGTTTGAGTTTGACCTTGGACAAATCTTTGTGCCTCAGAAGCCCATCTGCAAAAAAGGGCAAATTCCCAGTGTCATGGTGGGGGTCCTACAAGAAATGTGTTGGACATGGTGGAGCTCCACAGTCCCACAGTAATGGAGACTAGAGAGTTAACATTAATTGCAAAGATCATCAGGAAAGTAGGACAGTGATTATGGTGAAGGACACTGGGACTTGCTGAGCTCTGGTCATTGATGACACAGAATCTTTACACATGGGAATGAAGGGGTCTTTTTGCCTTCATTGTTTTAATTTAACTGGTGATTACAATCTCAATGTCACACTGCAGAATACAGTAGATATAGATACCTAAAGAAAAGGAAGTTATGCATTCTTCAGTTTAAGGGTTACGAAGTCAGAGTTTTACTGTAATGTGCATAGAATATGCAGGATAAATCATCACTCTTCTATTTTTTATAATTATTTTTCCTTGCCTTGTGGTGCCTGTGCCTGAAATTAGTTGGCCCAGTGTGTAGCTGACTTAGGCAGCAGCAGAGCACAAAATCCCTCCTTTGCTGTGCTGTCTAAAAAACTATTTGGCCACAAGCACCCTGTGTGTCTCATTGTTTCCTTGTATTACTCATCTGCCTATACTCATCCATTGTTTTTTGTCTTATATGAAATTATAAGATTTTTGGGAAAGAGGGTTTTTATTGTGTTTGTACAGAATTTAGTATGTGGGGGGCTAATTCCAAGAAAGCAGCTCCCGGGCTTACTGGCAGTATAGATAATAATAAATGTCACTGCTTTTTCTATCCCATAGTACAAAGGATAAATTTTGGCTCACGGGTCCTAGGCACTCCTTACATGCTTCAGCTTTTCATGTGGCATTTTTAGGCCTTTCTGGATTTGTAGCACTGGGATTGGAAGTTTGGTCCCTTGGTATCGCAAGCAATGACATCATATAATCCCTTTCACAAACTGTTCAAGTGCCAGTTCCCAGCAGTAGTTAATAGAATAGAGATGTTTTAGTTGTTTCTAGAGATACCCAGCATGATTTTACTACATCAAACATCAGGATGGTGAGCCAATCCATTAAATCAGACTCACAGCAGTGACTCAAAGACAGTGTTGCAAATAAATAAATAAATAAAACTAGAGAAGAAATGATGGAATGAGCAGAAGAATAGGGAAAACACTTGCACTGTTAATGTTTTGATTTTTTTTGAAGGGGAGAGTTTTAAGTCCTTTTTTGAATGTTACCTTTGTTGAAATGCAGTGCGTTCCTGGGGCCCAAAGACCTTTTCCCATATAAAGAATATAAAGATAAGTTTGGGAAATCGAACAAGCGAAAAGGATTTAATGAAGGCCTGTGGGAAATAGAAAACAACCCTGGAGTAAAGTTTACTGGATATCAGGTAAATGACTTTCACACCTATTCCTCCTTATCTTTCTTGTTTTCTTCTTCGACTTCGTGTCAAAGTGAACATTTTAAGAGTGATGCGGAAGGTTCTGGTTTTGATGGAGCAAGAAAGTTTCACAGCTTTGGGAACTGTGTAATGTAAAGACAACTGTGGTCTCACACTCTGTGACAAATGGAACTTCAATCATACTGGAGAGCCTTTTGCTTTCTATGATATTCTGGGGTGGTGAAGTGGAAAATTCTGCAACAGATTTAGTTGAATTAAAAATGGATGGTTTTATTTACTCCTGTACAAGCATGAATAATTTCTGACTTCTTTCTGTTGTTTAGTTTTATATCAGGCTCCGTGTATTTTACACAGACCTTAAGGTCACTGCACTTTTGATTTTTACATTGGTAATGTATAACACAGAGTGCCAAAGCTGAGAGCAGTGAGGAGGTGGAGGGTTAAGCTGCTGTTAGGAGCCAGTTGCTGCTGTACAACAGCTCTCCCTGTTGGGTGTCCAGAGCAGAAAGTCAGTGAAGCTGGAGGGAGGGAAGAGTAGTTGGTGGGCTGTATAAAACAAAGAACTTTCCTCATTAAAAAAATGTGGTCCTTTGAAGGCAGGAATCGCCTCCAAAAGAAGGCAAACACCTATTACATTATTATCACAAAACCCTACAAGCCAGAGATACAGACCACCTGCAGAAAAGCTGCCGCCTCTCTCAGTTCCTGTTTCATATTTTCAGCCCTACACATGTTTTGCATACACTTGGGGATTTTAAAAAAATCCAGTGAATAGTCTGGGGGAGATGGGCTGTCAAAGAGTGCTCAGCCCTGCTGGTCAGGGTTTGCCTTTCCAAAACACAGAGATCTTGCCCTTTGAGGGGACTGTAACAGCCATTTTCTCTCACAAAAAAGTCTCTCCTATTGCAGACAAAGTCTAAAAGTTTCAGTAGTTTTTCCCCAGGTAGAACATGCCAGGTCTTTCCACTGAGCAGCCCTTAGTTCTCCTCCAGCAAACACATTTTTGTTATCAGATCTTCTGTTTCTGTGTAAACCCTTCAGAACGTGCTATCCCAGAATCTGCATCTGATAACTGAGTTCAAGTGGTGACTGAGAAAATTGCCTTTGCAGCCCTTTTTCCTGATAATTGCAAGAATAACCTGAGCTCTTCCTGACCATAGCAATGAAAGTGTAAGCTGTCCATTTCCAGTATTTGTCTTCAATGCAGAACAAAAATCAAGTAAGAGGTATTAGTGATATTTTTATCGTTTATGTTATTATTGTTGTTGTTTTATTTAAAGGCAATTCAGCAACAGAGCTCATCAGAAACTGAAGGAGAAGGAGGAAATACAGCAGATGCCAGCAGTGAGGAGGAAGGTGATCGGGTAGAAGAGGATGGAAAAGGAAAAAGAAAGAATGAAAAAGCCGGCTCAAAACGGAAAAAATCCTACACTTCAAAGGTTATCTTCTGAGTATTTCTTTTGTTACCCGTGGGCATTTATAACTGGAATATTGTTCACCTCATGGAAATTTGTTCTTTCTTCTAGAGTGTTTTGATTCCAGTACCATAACAGTGGTGTTCAGATAGGCAAAGGGAAGTGCTCTCGCTTGGCAGACAGCCTTGGTGAGACAGCAGGTGAAATACTCTGCCCTGTTTTAGTGCCCACACTGAGAAGAAGGTGAAACTGTGGGAAGGAGATCAGAAGGGCTGGAAAGAAAATCCACGCAAAGATGGATTGATAGGTTTGATCATCTTAGATAGGTCTCTCCCCAAGAAGAACAAAAAAAGCCTTAGGAGTGTGCTTCCTGAGAGTCATGAGCTCAGGTCTGGTTCCTGTCCAGAAGAATTCAAGCCTCCCTCTCCCATGTCCCAGAATATCCCAGATGTTGCAAGATCTGGTAGGGTCAGTTGTGCTCTGCTGCTCCTCTCGTAGCTGAGTGTAAAATACTTCAGTGCAGGATACAGAATGGGAAGGAGGAAGAAGTAATTCATTAAGCAGGGAGTAGAGTGCTCGATTTGTAGATAAAAGACCTGCACTGTAGTACCTACCAGCCCTGTTAATGTCTTAAGTAACAGTGTAGATCAGGAAGCTGAGAGTAATGTGTCTGTCTCACAATTGCTGGTGGACATAATCACCTGAGAAGTGACACCTTTGGGTTCAGATAGACTTCTCACTTGTCACCTGGGTGAAGGGAAGCAACCTTATAGTCACTTCCTCTGGTGCTGTGTGTGCCTCCAGGACTGTACGTTGCCTGAAAAATTGTGGAGAGTGTGGCAGAGTCAATTGATTCACATTCATGTTACTCTCCTCTGAAAGTGAAAACTAATTGAAATGAGAAGAAGCAAGCAAACAATCTGATCCAGGCTCAGTTTGGGGGAGAGTGTGAATTTTTGTGGTTGATCCATCGAACAAAACGTATTAAGTAATTTCACCCCCTTTGTGTGTTTTACATTAGAAATTCAGGTCTGGTCTACCATCTTCTTTCCAGAAGACTCTGGGCAAACAGAGGATTAGGAAAATGGTGGCTTAATGCCACAATTTATCCTTTTGTACTGTAGAATTGCATAACGTAAAGGGAGCAGAAAAGATGTATTGGTTCCACATGGCTCTAATGTTAATATATTAAAGCTGACAGCACTAAAAAAAAGTATGGAAAGCAGCTCTGCTAGTGTTATTCTCATTTTACATCTCTGTGTTTAATCAAAACTTTTGTCAAGCTGGCACCATCTGTTTCATTAACTAACAAAACCTACAGGTGACCCAACACTAATACCCAGCTCCTATTACTGTGTCTGTCTTTCAGTCAATTGAGCTGCCAACCTGTGCTGAACACAGAATTTCACAGAAATTTCCTTCATTGGTGGCAGTAACTCCAGCTACTTCACCTGAAAAATGCTTTTCACCCCACAAATCCTCTCCAATATTCACCTTGAACAGGGAACTGCATGATCACACAGCATTCCATGTACACTTCAGAAGTGTCTTTCTACAGCTGAAGCTCAGGTTTTAATTTTAACTTTGTTGTTGATCATTTTAGAAATCCTCCAAGCAGTCACGGAAATCTCCTGGAGATGAAGATGATAAGGACTGCAAAGAGGAAGAAAATAAGAGCAGCTCTGATGCTGGGGACGCAGGCAATGACACAAGAAACACTTCTTCAGATTTGCAGAAAACCAGTGAAGGGGTAATCTTCTGTTCCTGTCATTCACTTGCCATGCAGTTTGCTCCCGGGGGGCTTTGGAGCCAGGGGTGACCTGTGGGTACCACGTGCCACCTTCTTGGGTTACATTTCAGTGCTCAGAATGTGTCTAGAACAGAAACATGGACTTGGTGCCTGCACTGGTACAAATTTTGCTCTAGAGAAATGACTGAAAGAGGAAAGAGCATTATTTTTGTTCCGACACTTGCATAGATGTCAGCTGAGAGGAGGTACTGAAAACCATGAGCTGGAATGATGCAAAATTGATGCGAGAGCAGAATCAGAGTGTTTGCATAATGCATGTTGTGCAGGGGGAGCCTGCTTACCCTTTCACACTTGTTTGATTTGTGCAGTCCCCCTGTCTTGCTCGGAGTTCATGAGGGTTCATGTGCCCATTACAAACTCTGCACACTGCAGGTTCCAGGGCAGATGCTGCCCTGGGCTGTGACCTTCCCAGGATGGGATATACAGTCTGCTCCAGAGCAGCTTCATACAACTCCTTGTGGGTTTGTGTCGGGTGTGTGTTCATATCAATAGTACTTTGTTGTGACCACAACAAGACAGGAGGGCTGCTGAGCAGGGGGATTAGCGTGGCACCCTTAACAATCCCTGCTATTTCTGAGCCTTTGGAGCAGCACAAGCCTCTCTGCTCCAGCACTGACAGCTCCGACTCAGAACCAGCCCTTGTGCAGTTCCCATGCCAAGGCTCTGCCACGTGGGCAGCCGGGCTGGGCTGTGGCAGGAGCTGAGTGACACGAACCCCCAGGTGTGAGAGGAGGCCAGCCAGCCCGGGCTCTCATCTGACACTGCTGAGGTGCCTCAGCACGCAGCTGCGTGCTCAGCCTCGGCCCTTTCTCACAGAACACAGCCCCTGGGGAGCTACTGCTGCCTCCTGCTAAAAGACTCCTCCCAGAGCTTCCTTTCCCCGTGTCTCTCTGCAGTGCAGTGTATTTGTTTTGTGACTCTGCTTTATGAAGACTTTGATAGGTGGCTCATGGAGTCACGAGGAAAATGTGCCCTGAGTGTCTTCCATTCACTCTGAACAAGGCTTGAGGCAGAGGTTGATGCAAGGAGACACTGCCCAGCCGTGCCCTCCCAGCCCCTCACCCACAGAGTGCCAGAGCCTGGGGCTGAGGAGCGTGGCCCACGTTCTGCCTAGTGAGCCCTGTGACACTTCCATGTCTTCAGATAGGTATTGGAGTGAGAAAACTGTTCCTAGGATGCATCTGAGCTGCCCAGAGGTTGAGGAGGGCCTGCTGTGTTTCCCGTGTTTGTGGCAGTGACAGAGGATGTGCCTGTGAACTTCAGGCACATTTTCCATGTAAGGGCAAACTGCTTACTGAATTAGGTCAGTCACAGAGTAAGTGGCTAAAAAGTCACACGGGATGTTGGCTTTGTGGCTGTTGACATTCATATGGCTCTTTCTTCTGTGTGTGACATGCTTGTGACATGCTTGGGAGGTAGAGTCCAGCATGCTACAACATCGTGGTGCTTCTCAGCACTTTTAGGATTGCAGATATTTTAGCCTCGGTGCTGAAATACTGAAATACTGTCAGCAGTCTTATCCTTCCTGCCAGCATCAACTCGAAGAAATATTCACAGTCAACACTGTCATACCCATGTGGGGAGGTGGCTCTGCTCTGACTTCTGCAGCCCCAGCACTCAGCCTTGAACTCATACTTGAGGAACCAGTCTGTTACTAGGTCTTGAATGCTTTTAACGTTATGGAAAAGGGGGGGTTTTAGTAATATGGATTAAAGAGACAAGGGGAATATGGTTTTAAGGGCAGCTTGAGATAAAAGCACTGGTAAGTTTGGAAGAAGTCACATCCTGATCTGCATATTTCACCTTGGGCATTTCTGCTGCAAAATCATCATTTCACACGTGAATCTCTTCAGCGTTTCACTGAGCTTTTGTCAGTAGTGCAATTCTCTTCCAGTACCAGGAGGGGACACCCCATCTCCTGCTGCTCCTCAGAGCCAGACCAGGTATCTTTTTAGAAGGTCTGCCTTCAGAAGATGCAGGGCACTTGGGGAAAGAGTAACAGGTTCTTTTTCAGTTGGTGTTAAACAGCCAGTCCTGCAGCGTGTCCAGACTGGCGAGCTGGGGCACGGGGCCAGCTGTCCTGCTGGACACTGCAGCCACGTCCTGCTGGACACCCAGACCAGGGCTCTGCTGCAGGGCACTGAGCTCCTCCAGCCCACACTCTTGGACTGGTCTGCTGTAGAAAGGAAGGTTGAAAGAGACCAACACATGCCTGTAGAGCTGGGGTATGATCCTTTTGTTCACACGCGTGAATTCAGAAGAATGTCTTCATCTGCTAAAAGGCACTGCCATAGGTAAGATAATGGTCTCTCTAGAATCAGTTAGCTCCTGAGCAGAGCACCGGGGCCACGCAGTGTGGGGAGGATGGGCTTCCCCCCCTGCAGCGTGCAGCACCCACACAGCTCCGCTGTCCCCAAATCGGCCACGCCAGGACCTTGGTGTGGCCATGAGATGGTGCCGGGACCCTCCGGAACGGGCTCGGGGTGCGAACCAGTGCTCACGATAAGGTGTGGAAAGATACCCTGAAGGCAGAGACAGGCAAAACAAGGGTTCGGGGCCCTGGTCTCAAGGGCAGGGGTGTTCCATCCCCGTGGGTTTGCTGCCTGCTCGTGGAGGCTGGGCCACCTCTGGAAGGCACACGTGGCTTGGCCGCCCTGCCCAAGGTGCTCTCCGTGGGCTGAGAGTGGCTTTGGCCCCCTGCTCTGCACCTCCCGGGCCTCAGACCATGCAAGAGTTGCCTCAAGGAGACAAGCAGCTTTTCTCTTAATAAGACTGCTAATAATGAGGTAGTAATTACCTTTTATAATGCCTGCACTGCAGGCTGAAGACAACATCTCCCGTCCTCAGATCAGATGGAATCTCGCCTTTTAATCGCACTCTTACCCTCAGCATTACAGGGATCTTCTTGAAGGGCTGACGGCCGAAGTCAAATGATTGCAGGAGCACCTTCACCTATATTTTTTAATGAAAATTCTAACCTCCAGGTGGTAGAGGTAAGCTTGAAAATGCGAAGTGATGGCTTCCTGAAGACTCAAACCCAGAGCAAATAAAAGTACTTTCAAAGCTATTATATTTTTTTCAGCCAATTTCATACTGTTCAAGGGCTCAACTTGTGATTTTCTTTTTATCCCTTGGGTAGACAAAGGTGCTGTCTTTTTTTATCTCCATCCCTTAGTTTCTCAGCTATTCTTGAGTATTACAGGCACTCTCAAGAAAGAGACACTTCCTCAGTCTCAGCCACAGTTGGTAATTGTGTCCTGTCACTGCCTGTTCCTCTCTTTCCCTAAGTGCTGTTCTTTGGCTGATTCCTTCCCCAGAAAGATGCAGAGCCTGAACCTCAGGGGTTAATCATCCAATACTAATTAACTAATAGTATATTAGCTAAGACAGCCCATCCCAGAGTTTGCTCAAATCTTGAGTCACAGAATCTCCCCAGGACTGTCCTCTGCTGTTAAATACTAAATTGTTTTGGCTTTCTCAGAATACCACATAGAATTTTCTGGTGGAAAGGTGTTCATGGCTCTATATTGTTTACTTTCATGGTATTAAATTAGCTCATAAATCAGTGAATTCATGGCAGCAGGTTTACATTCCACATTTAAATCTCTGGTGACTTATATCTTTAGTTCTTGGCTGGCATAACTCTGAATCTTTATAACTGAGCACCTGAACTGCTTTTAACTTTTACTCTCTGGATGGCCACATACTGATGTTTGAGGGCTGGCTGGGGTTCTGGCCTCACTGGAGAGTGTTTGAATGTCAGGGTCAGCACACGGGGTATGTGACAAGTTTTCCTCTTGGCATTCAGTGTTTCAGTGACAGTCTGGGCAGCGTGTTGGTAAAGGAGGCATTCTCTTGGTGTACAGGTGCAGGGGGCGAGTGGTTTTACTGTCTTCAGAGAAGAATAAATTTGCTGGAAATTAAATACATTTTCTTGCTCCTTGTACAGCCTGAATATTAAAATGGAGTAAAGGACTGTGATCCTTTTACTCACACTGACAATCAGTTACCAACTGAGTCAGTGGATCTATTTGTGGAGGCAACTGCCAGCATGAATAAGGGGATCAAAATCTGGTCCAAAATTATTGCCATCTGACACCATTGCATTTGGGAGAACGTATTTAAAACAGCCTGTGTCCAGGCTTTTTTGTTGTGATGTTCTTGTGGGGTAGCAACAATCCCAGTTGCTGCTGTGAAATACAAGTTTAATGGCCAAATTGGCCAGAGAAACACAGGTTCACTGGGTCCTTCTGATGTGGTTTTGGGATGTTTGGTTCCTTTGCTCTTCTTTACTTATCAAGAATAACATTGGTTAGGCTGCATAACAGGTTTGGGGGATTATCAGCATTGAAAGCATAGCATTTGGGGCTTGGTTCAGTGTAACAGCATTTTGTACAAAAAATGAAAACAGAGTATGTTTTTCTATCTGATTTTTTTTCTGCAGTTTGAGGCAAGCTAAAATCTAGCCTTCAGAGCAAAAGGTAACATTTGTAAGAGTGTATCCAACTATTGCACAGTAAAAATGTCTATGTAAAATTCAAATAGTGGCATAGTATATGGTATAAAGAGTTGTGTTGTCTGCTGCCTTCTGGTAGCTCAGGATAACAGCACTGCTGGCTAAAGACATGGGACATAACTCAGGAGAAACATAAATGTCTGAATGCAAGTTGAGATTAAAGCAGCTGGTATGGATGAAATATTTGCAGCTCTGTGTACATCCAATCCTGTAACCATTTTGACCTCAAACCAACATAGAATAACGACTATTGTACAGAGCAAGCAAATAATTATCCTTCTGCCCATGCAGTTTTAAAGTACAGGATGGCTGAAATAGTTGCCAGACGCTGTTAAGGAAGAAATTTTCAGTGCCAGAGAAAAAAAAAGACGGCAGTTTGTGGATTTAGTTTTGTTCCCTGCCCTGTTTTCTCTGTGCTGTCATTGATAACAGAAACTTTGCACTCGAATCAGTCCGGCCCTGTGCTCTTCCCTGTGTGTGCAGTAGCGCCGGGCAGCACGGCACACGCTGTACCGTAGCTTACAGTTAAGCTGAGAGACTTGTTCAAACAAAGATGATGAGAGTCGATCTGTTTCTGAAGAGAGCGAAACCATGGAGACCGCGGGACGTGCTCGGCTCTGGCGCAGCCCCGATGGGCGGCTGCGGCCGCGCTGCCCCGGGGCTCTCTGCTGCTGGGCACCTGAGACCTGCCAGCACTGCACCCAGCAGACAAAACGTGTGCCATGCTGGAAAGTGGCCCTGGGAACTGTGGAAACCTTAGAGGATGATTTGCATTATCTGTCTCTTTGTTGTCCCTGCCATGCCACACTGTGGCCCAACAGCTATATCTGTGTGACAGTGTGGAGGGGGAGTATTGATGTTCCCAGCACGCTGTGTAGGAATGATGCCTACCCAATCTTCTGGACATAGCCCAGGAAGGAATTGTGGTTAATAATTGCAAAGGTTTCATACACCAGAAGGACAGCTTTCTGTAGTGGATCTGAGAGTTACAGCATACAGCATTACTGTGTTACCCCCCACCCTCCCTGTCAGTGCTGGGCAGCAGCTGCTGTGAGAACCTTGGCAGAAGGCAGGGTTTGATTGATTGATTATGTGTAGTTGTTTTAATGTCTGAATGTTCCCCATGGCTGAAGGGAAAGGAACAGCAGTGAACCCCTCCAAAGCATCTCTAAGTATGATCTCACTGACTCTGAAACAGGGGAGAGGCCTCTGGAGTGCAGTGTGCTGCATGAGCAGCACATGGTTAGGCCTTTTGGGGGAGTCAGGGCTCAGGCAGTTCCTGTAAACCATCGCTGCATGCTGAGCACTTGACAATCACCCCTGACTGTGTGTCGTTGGTCAGGATGTGCCAGACCTCCCACACGGAAAGCACAGGTTTCCATTTTTACTGTTCACAAACCACTTGTCACAGGAGACCTGCAGTGACCAAACACAGGGAGGATACTGTAACATTGTAGGAGAAGGGATGCCGTGGCCAGGGGCGGGTGGTCACGGTGCAGTGCGTGCTGTCGGCTAAAGTAACGTGTCCCAGGGCCATCAGGTGAGTTTTGCCATCTCTGTTCAATCGGAGGAAACCGAGACTTGTAGACACTTGCCGTGATCATGCCAGGACAGTCTGATCCTGATCCCACTAAAGTCAGGGAAAGCAAGAGCTGGCCTTGACTCAGCCATGGAAGTGGGAGTTCCTTCTTTTCTGTCATCACCTTACAGTGAGCTGGAGCCAAACTGTTTCCTTTTCAGAAGCAGCTTTTGGATCCCTTAGCGATGAAAATGTTTATCTTTGCTCATGCTTGCTGAGCTTTCGTGTATTTGAACGAGAGGGTGTTCTTGGGGCTGGACATCCAGGAATGCAGCGGTGCCTGAGCTGCTGCATGAAGCCCATCAGTGATTTAGTGCAGTGGAAAAAAGCAAAAATTGGCTGTGCCTGAAGTGTGCTACAAGATTCGTACCGGAGTGATTGGGGGAAAAAACCCACCCACAAACATCACAGGGGCTGCTTGTTGAATACAGCCCTAAATGTCTGCTTTTAAACTGTGCTCTTTAATATCCTGTAGGGATATGTTTAGTTGATGTAACAAAGCAGTTTTCACTAGAAAAAGGTTTGTTTGAACAGACCAGGTGGTTACTTGTACCTGTGACTTTGAAGTGTGGAAATACGACATCACTTGTATGAAGTTTGATGCAGCGTGTTATTTCTTACATTAAATGTGACTTTTTTCTCTTTCTCTTTCAGACTTAACCAACATAATGACTGCTGAATATTAAGGGAAAACACAAGAAGGTTACATGTTTGGTTGTCTAATATTCTTGGATTTGATATGAGTCACCACATCTGTTCATTAGTACCATCAACAGCATCCCAGTTTGTATGCACATTATTCACATTCCTATCTGTTGTGTTTGCAGAAATGACATTTTTACCCTTTTTTCTAAGGGTAACTTTTTGATTTTCATATTATTTGGTTGCATGAAGTTGCCCTTTACCAGTGGCTGAGGTTTATGAAGATATCGCATACTTGAACATGTTTTAGATTCCTTTTCTAGACAGAAAAGGCATAACTCCAAATTATGTCATTCTAAATCAACATTTTTTAAACACAACTAAATCTTAGAAATGAGTCCCCTCCATACAATGCTAAAATATCTTCCACATACAAACATAATTTTAAATTTTCCTAAATCCATTCTCTCTTGGGTTTTGATCAGTTTACAACATAAAAGAAAAATTCTTCTTCAGTTGAGATCACCGCCAAGTTCAATAATGTAATAAAATACCTTTCCTTATTAGAAGTACCTAGCTAGTTATACTCTTAATACTTCTCCAAACCATGATGTAATGTACACTATCTGACTTAGTTCCTATATGTGGAGTTAGTGAAAGTCTTTTTGTGTTTCTTTAGATTAATACAAGGATTTTTCCAATGCCAACACAATTTGAAATCATTCATTTGGATGCTTTCCATTTTTAAGCTTACTGTGATATACAGCCCTATGGGAAACCAAAACAAAACATCAATTTTAAATAACGAAAGGCTTAAAAAAGGATGCTGTCATTCTGGCTTTTTTTTTCCTTTTGGAAATAGAACTAGACTAGTAAGTAAGCATTCCAAATCCATTACTCTGTGTACATTATTGTTGCTATTGTGATAATAGAGATTTTTATTTATTTTTATGCCAGCTTTTATTGTGAAAACATATTTAGTCTGGTTTTATCAATCCTTGTTATGCTTGTCCTTGGAACATCTTTTGCGTATTCAAGGTTTGTAGTTGATGAGTTTACTGTAAAAAACTAAAAAAAAAAAAAAAAAAAAAAAACCACAAGGAAAAAAAAAAAAAACAAAAAAAACACCAAAATGAAACAAAAAGGAAACAAAAAAAATGTATTGTTTTTACAGAATAAATTTATTGGAATGTGTATTGGGAGTAAGGTTTGAGGTTGTAAGCAACTAAGTTAGCGTCATATTTGGCTTCATACGTGTAATAATGTGAGGTATTAATGTAAGTCAAGTATTAAAGCAAAACATTCTGTTAACATGAGTTGACCATAATAGATACAAGTGCAGGTGAGATCTTTATTTTTTCTGTACTTTGCCTTTTCGGGATAACAGGAGGTCATTAAATTCACCTTGAATGTATTCAAAGTTTCTTTAAAGACATCAGAAGTAACATCAGAGGCTCAATACCTGTTTGTGAGCCAGCACGTCCTGTGCCAGCCCGGCAGCGCTGGGTTTGTTTCCCTGGGAAGAGGCACTGGGATGGAGCTATCCCAAAGCCTGAGGAGCTGCACCAGGGATGCTGGGTGCCAACCAGCATTGCCTGAGGGGTGCTGTGGTTCTTCTGGACCTGCCCCTTTGGCTGGAGGTGTAAAGCCTGGGGCCTCTCCTCTGACTGCTGCTGGGAACTGCTCGGCAGCATTCAGCAGGAGTGTGTTCCAGCCTGAATTTCTCAGTGCTCTGAAGGTCCCCTCGTGCAGGGTGCAACACACAGGCACTTGAACTGCTTTCTCGTTATTGATCAGGCTTAAAAATAAAATTCTTTCAATCAAAACACCAAGAAGTCAACATCCCCAAATAAAGCGTTTCCAGTTAAAATGGATCAGCTAGTTTCATCTGTGAGAAAGGCACTAGGTGTACTGCTTCTAATATAAATACACATAGAAGGCATAGAAATAGCTGTGATTGCAAACAGAAACATAAGCTGCCCAAACCAAGGTCGCTGTGTTTGCTGCTGCTTGTTTCTGAGCCAGCAGCTTGAGCAAAAGGAGCTGCAGAGACGCAGCCAAAACCCCTCCTCTCTGGAAACGCACGGACGGCCTGAGCCCTCTGTGCCCCGCGGCCCTGAGCCCTCTGTGCCCAGCCCACACGTGCTGCTGAGCACCTGCTGGGCTTCAGGCAGGTGAGCAGTCCTTGCAGAAGTGATTCCCTAAGAGAATTAACAAAACCATAGGATTTGCTTATCATATATGGAGTCTTACCATGAGAGTCGATTGCTTCTTCAAAGATTTCTTGGGATTTTTAACAAGGCTGACCCACAAGACATACTTTTTGACAAATAAAACATGTGCATGTGACAGAGTTATGTATGTTAATTTTTCATGCTTCACAATGCTGACCTTCATGTTGTGCAGTAGCTCTGTGCAGGGACTGCCAGCACTGCTATTCTCCAGCGTGCGGAGGCTAAACACTGACATCATTATTATTATTTAACTTCATGCAGTATTTCTAAAACTGTCAAAGCAGCTTACTTAAAAATAGCTGTGGGAACTGGCAATGCACTGCTGCACGAAGTCACAATGTTGAGAAGTGGTGCTAAAGGCAGTTGTCTTTATTTTCCCTTTTTCAGTAGGATAAACAAAACAGACCGTGCGACTTTACACAGTTGTGCAATTTTACACATCTTACACGCCTCATTTGGGTTCCATTTGAGCAGTTCAGTTACATCCCAACCCAATTATGTACATAGCCAAGGACAGGAGCTGGAAACAGTTCTGCTATTCTGCTTTTTCTTCTTGTTTTGGTTTCATGAAAAACTCTGGCTTGTTGACGCACCTGTAAGCGAACAGCTGGGGAAGAATCCCATACATTATGTTCAGTATCAGGAAAAACTCTTTTGCTTCTTCAGGGACTCTGTAGATGTAGGGAGTTCGAGCATGAAGAGAAGCACCAATATGGGAAAATTGAGCCTGTGGTGTGTATATAACACATATATTAAAAAAAGGTAAAGTTGATGTCTATTTTTGGAAAGATGGCATAATCTGCATGCAAGTCTGCATCTCCAGTGACATTTTCCAAGCCAGCCCTTATTCTTATTCCAGAATTATCCATCATACTTTTGCACAGTGGTATAAAAATACAGCCTAAACTAAAATCATTGATATCTGGGTGTATGAGGCATAACTGGAACCATCAGTGGCGTGGTAAGAGGTTTGTTTTATGCACATGGTGGCACTGATCATTCCATCAGGAACAGGGTTCCACCCTGGCTTTCTGGGTCATAATTTGTGCAAGAGGGTCCACGATCCTTCCCCAGACAAGTGGCCAGTGAAGGGCACATCCCTGCAGAGCCCAGTCAGGGGGGAGGGCTCCCACCCACCTGCCTGGGAGGGTTGTTGGGAGTTAGGCATCAGTGGGAGCAGCCAGATACTCACTCTGAATAAAGTCAGAAAGTAAAATCTTGGAACCTACGTTAGTTCTGGTTTGGGTTTGGATTTTTTAATCTTAAACCCAGATTGTTCCAGATTCTGATCTCAGAACTCCTGATGATTTTAGAAAATGTCTGCAGTATTTGGGTTTTTTGGGCTGGGGGTGTTCTGAAGTATAGGTTGAGCATACAGTGAAGGTTATAGGCACAGACAAGCTTGCTGGCCTGAAGCGTATTTTTAGCATAAACAAACATTTAAAGATAGAAGTGTCAGGATAGTCAGTGTCTTTTGTTTCCATCTGTTACCTGCTATTTCAAGCCACAGCTCAATCACGTTAACTATTGTGTGTCCAATTCTTTTTATTACTATTTAGTTAGTTAGCAGTGGAGGAGATCTGAGAAGATAAACATCAATTTGATCATGAGGAGAGCACTGGGACAGCAGGATTTTAGGAACACAGGGGAGTACACTATGGCCAAATCACATCCTCTGTTCTGGCTTCAGCAGGAGTCATTTTGGCTTCACGTAGAACACAGACCTGGTCACAGCGAAGTAGAAAGGGAAATAAAGAGCAGGTGTTTCAATACACCGCCCTAGGAAAAGGTTAGGCTGAGACCATCCATCAGAACAGAAAAGGAAATTGGTTTTCAGGTGATTCCAACCACCTCAACTGAATTGGGAGAGCTCATTGAGCAAACCTGAGCCAGGAAACAAAGCAATCAACGAAATCAAATACAAACACACTTCAGCAGAGTGCCACTTAGCATGTTTCTGTAAATAGCTGTTACACAGCAAACAGATGTTCAGGGGCACACTGTCAGCAGCCTTTTTATATTGGCCTGGTAATTCCCTCTGTCTCTTGCAGCCCGTTTGTTCTCACCTGCCTTGGGCACCTGGGTGGGCTCCTTCAAATCCCTGCTGCCTCTGCTGGCCTGGGAGCCTTCCCAGCCCAGGCAGCCAGAGCAGCTCAGCAGCAAAGCCCTCTCGTAGCACAGGGCAGCAGGCTCATGGATGGACAGATGGACAGACAGCCACCAGCAGGCTGCAGGCAGGAGCTTTGGGCTGTCTGGTGCTCACCTAGACACTGAGAGCCTCTGGGTTGCATTTTAGAGCCTTGTCTGGGGTCAACAAGCTGCCAAGTTGCTACTTCTCTGTGGGGGACTGTGAGGCCTGCGTGTCTGCAAGAGTGGCCAGCTGTGCATCACAGTAAGTTGATAGTAAATCCCTCATAATTCATAGTAACCCTTGTCAGAAGGAGCTGGAAGGGGATGCTTCTGAGAGACCCAGAACTCCCAGAGCCTCCAAGATGCCTGAGTGTCTAAGCCTTACTGTGTGGTCTTGTCTCTTTTACAAGAGTTGTGGCACATTAGTGAGCTTTAATTGTTGTAAAACCAAAAAGCAGTAACGTGATGTCCTGTCTGTAGCCTGCAAAGATCTTTAATAGTTAATGATGTACTATATAATGAAGTTATTGTTTATTAGACTTGTTTTTCACTGTGACACATGGCTTCTTCCTTCATTACCAGGGAGGATATTTAGGACTGTAAAGTCACTTTTTTTTTTCTAATTTATTTGATTTGCTTTTGTGAAAATTGTGTTTTGTCTTTAATCTTGCGTGTTTCTCTTCCATGACTCTCCTCTACTGCTACTTTTTTTTTTTTTTCCCCTCTTTTTTTTCCTTACTTGGGGCAGGGGATGTGTCTTAAAAGCAGATCTCTCACTCACTAGTAGCCCAGTCCTGCTCTTCCTTCAAGTACCAGTCAGACTGGCACCAAATCCCTAATTCTGAGCTGTCAGTCCCTGCAGAGCTCTGTGCCTGTGTGCACCAAGCTGGTGCTCAGTGAGAGAAACCTCGAGTCTGTGGAGTTACCTCGCTGTGGTTGGGCTCTCTCAGCAAAGGAACCATTCCTTGGTGCTTTCTGATACTGAACCCTCTCCAAGGGGAGAATTGTGAGGCCCCAACAACCCCCTGAGCCCTGGCTGAGAAATCAACCAAATGAGGTGCTGCAGGTAACCTTCTAAGGCAGCCTTACGTGTCTAACACCCAGCCTGTGTAACTCCTGCAGCCTTGGCCACTCTGCTCCTCGGGCATTCCCACGGCAGTGGGAAGCTGCCAGGTGCTGGATGTGGCACTGCCCAGCTTGACAGCTGCAGTCTGTGTGTGCCTGCTTCTCATTAACCTGCTGGTCTCTGTGAAGTAGTTTGGATTTGGACTTTTTACAGTATTTTTTGCCTTGTTGCCTAATCATAGGTAATATATCAAGTATTTCTTGCCCTGCAGTTAAGGACAGAGGAGGACCCAGAAAAAGGTTAGGAGTCCTTCTTCACTCTGTGCCTTCTCTCTAAGACTGACTAAAATCAGGCAAAGACTATAACTTTGGAAGGGTTTGGACCTGGTCTTGTGAGCCTAACAAAGCCATCAAATAGAGGGGGGAGGAGAGGAACCTAGAAAAATACATTCCTTGGGTTTAGGATCTCTGGTGGACAAGCAGCACTGCAGAAAGTAGCCACCAAAAATGGCAGAGTTAGGGAAAACACTAAGAGGGAGTAGAGGAAAATTTTCTACATTGAGAAAACAGAAATGGGCTGCAGAGAGCTGGTGAGACAGAATGATTTTGGCTAGCAAGGCTGTGGCTCTTCATCCCTTCTCACGTGGCTCACTTGCATAAGGAAATACCAATTTCATGGAGTTCAGAGGCTGTTCCAACCCTTTTGTATAATCAAAGCTCCTGGTACTTCACTCATATGAAATTCAAAGAGCTCCTCCTGAAGTTTCAGAAAGTCTAGTAATTACTGGGTCACAACTGGTTTTGGAGTCTGAATGTTAGTAATGGAGTGATTCAAGCTGAGAGTTCTGTGTAATTCTGCAAAACAGTGAATGTGTGTCTGTGTGAAAGGCTAGTAGGCACTTTGGAGGTTCCTAGATTAGATGCATCACATGGTGTTTTGTGACTTGTTTTTGTAAAAAGTACATCATGATAGAAATAAAAATAATTGAAATCTCCATGTTCCCCATCTGTAGGAGCAGTGTTCATTCCCAGGGAGCAGTGCCCACTGCTTCCACCATCAGACACTTACCTTTATTGGACCTTTGTGTGTGAGAGGAAGCAAAATGTGTTTCAGTAACTACACATGTTTTAATTATGAATTAGTGTTTTAACTTACGATAACAGTAGGCAAACCTGGAGATGTGTTTTGTGCCTCAAAATGACAAAACACCCAAATAATCTAGAAAGAATCCTCAATTCTTTGTCGCGTGCATTTTACATCCCAGTTTGCTCTCAGTTTACTAAGTCAAATCAATTAAATCATGTTCACTTGTAGGATGGCTGAAGTTCATCCTGCCATGCATTAAAGTAAAAAATGACAAAAAAAACCCCCTCCCAAATGTCAAGAAATGTTTTTTGAAGCAAGATAAAATATGGAAAGTGCACAGCAACATAGAGTTCTCTTAATCAGTTTCTGTCAGCCCACAGCTTTTGCTGGTGCCAGGATGAGCTTTAAATAGTGAAATGGGAAATTTTGGGTGTTAGTCTAATGTGTAAATTGACATTCTGAGGCCAAACCACAAAGAACAACAAAGGGGTTTTAGACTTCAGCAACAAAGTGTAGCATTCACATATCTAAAAGGTACAAAGGGCTGTTTAAAAAGTGAGTATTTGTTACAGGAAACGCTTAAAAGGGCAGAAAGAAACCCCAAAACCAACCAAAAAAAATCACCTCCAGACTGGGCTTTCTGGTAAGTTTGCAAGGTTGCGATAGTCGGCACACTCTGACTTCTGATTTACTTCTTGTGTTAAAAAATCTTTGAAGGAGTGGTTTCTTTCCTGATTGTCTGGGCAATTCATGAAACCTGAGTAATCTGTCAGTAGAGGAAAGTTCCTAACACCCCCTTGCCTACTTAGCTAGCTTGTGCTTTTCTTTTTTTGTTTTAGATTTAAGCCAAACACAGTTGTACAGTATTTATGATACCTTTTGAACATTTAAAACTTCCTCATTAATGTTTGCCAGATTGGTAACTGCCCCCAAATAGAAAATGTCCCTCCACTATTCTTACTGAGCAGTTAAAGTGGATTGCAGTTTGTATCCATGATTATCTCAGACCTGAGGAACAAAACGTTGGTTTGTGTTTGTCTCATAGTGGTATTTTATGAATTACACTTATTGCTGGGTCCCTGTGTTGTCACCGTTGTGGCAGGGTTGTTGTGCTTGTTTTCTGCACTGTCTGGATGTTCTGAGCACACACATTTCATTTCCTACGTACAGAACAAACCAATTGTCCCTGCATCTCATCTGTTTAATGCTCATCTGTCTGTCATGAGTCATTTACTAGTTCCTGTTGAATTGTTTTGTTTTGGTCAGTCTTCTCATAAGCATCAGCACCATTTAGTAATTAACTACAATTGTTTATTTAAAAGAACCAGAACAGACTGAGTAAAAGAAATATGATCCTTGTCTGCCTTTGGCAACACAAACACATCTGGGTGTTACTGTGGTTTGTGGCCCAGGCGGTTCCCAGAGTTCTATCAGCATCATCCACTGATACTGTACATTTTGTGTGACAAGCAGATACTTTTCCCATTTATATATTTCAAACTACCAGCTCAGCTGACACATATTATGGAAACAATTTATTGTGCTGCTGTGTTGTGTTTGATTTTTTTTTTAAGACTGACTGTCACAGATTTAAGATGGGCTTCCTTCATGGTCCCAGCTAAAGCGTGCACAGTGCTTAATAAGGTTTAAATGATCCCAATAAAAACATTGTGTAGAAAGAGAGAAGTCTGCTAAAGCAGGGATGTGGTCATTAGAGACACGAAGTAGGTTTGATTCTTCACCCCCTTAAATTAAGGGGGTTTTACAGATACAAAAGGTGATCTGAATTACATCAGCACAAAACCTGCATGGGAAGATCAAGCCCTGAGGCCCTTACTGATTCCATAGGTCTCTACTTATTATTATGTAATTTAAAAGTGAACATTTTGCCAAGAAATACCTGAGCTAGTCCTCCAGCATGTATGAGGGTCAAATCAGGCATCCAGGAGCAGCCAGGCACCAGCAGGCCATACAGAGCAATCACGTAGTATGGCACTGAGTAGAACATGTATGCCAGCATCTGCATTTCAAACACAAATATTAGTTGCTTTGCAGTGTGAGGGAGATGCATTTAAAAATCAGTCAGCTGCTTGCTGAGGAGTTGAGACTACTTAAAACTACACTCCTGGCAGCAATGATTCCCAGGCCTTTTTGCAGCTCTAACTTCACACCTGGGTACTATCGACTGGATCCAGCTACCCTAAGGTCTCTCCCAATATTGGTGGCTGTTGTCTCCTTGTCCCATCCAAATCCACTTCATCTAGGACACGTATTCCTGCCCCTTCCTATCCTGAGACCATGTCAAAAAGCATGGCTTGGCTTAACTCCTTGTCCATGCAACACGGGAGTCCCTTTGTCAGGCTCCTCTTCACTCTCAGTGGGGAGCTGTGAGACACAGCCATGCCACCCTTTCTGAAAAAGAACTCGTCCAGCAGTTTGGTTTCTGCTCAGTTCCTCATCCCTGTGTCCTCTGACTGCTTTGGGCCCTGTCCCCATGCAGCAGCCAGGCTTGGAAAAGAATGTCAACATCAAATGCTACAGAACTAAAGCACAACATTCCCTCATCTGCAATCCTTTTTGTATGAAGTGTCCTTTTTCACAAGTGTGTCATTGGGGACAGAAGTGCAATGTGAGCTTTAGGAATCTAGTCCTATTATACCCTTTCTTGCACCATAATTCCAAACTGAAAGTCTACTTTGCCTTTCTAAGGAAGGGGAATGAACATTAAAAGCATGCAGATCTGGTTCATGGGCTGTTATTAAAAGAACCCTGAGTTAAGTGGGATGTGTAACTCCATGTAACCAATTTGAACCTAAGCTTATCACAACAAGGAGTTGGTACCCTACAGTGGCTGTACTGGAAAATACCCTTTAACTTGCCATGAATGATAATTCCCATGTTGATCTTGCCATCTCTGAAACCCGTGGCTTCATCCTTGCACCGGTTTACAGATCACTCCTTAACCCCTGTGTGCTCCACGCTCAGAGCTTTACCTGAAGCTTGGGATAGGCTGCAGGATCTTTTATGTAGGGCTCGTGCAGTTGGATGTACAGCCGGCAGAGCTCAGCAGGGCAGTCCAGGGCAATCTGAGAACAAGTTTTAAAACTTCCAGTGAACAATTGGTTCTGAAACCAGCCAGCCTGACACGTGTTACCAGCCCTAGAGGTGCACTCGTGGTCTGCAGCACAGCTACCCTGGAGCCTGCAAAGGTGATCCATGTCATCACCAATTAAAAGGTGAAATGCAGCCTCCTCTCAGCTGCTGCTCAGGTGATCCATGTGACCACCAATTAAAAGGTGAAATGCAGCCTCTTCTCAGCTGCTGCTCAGTGGGTTTGTGAGGAAATGCTGGCAGCCTGCTTTGAAGATTTTGACTGGAGGAGAATTTGGCCAGTTGGCTGTGCTGTAGTAAAAGTATAATTGCTATTGATTTGCTCTGGTAAACAGCCTTTGATCCCACCAAATGAACTTTCCAATGGAAAATTGCTCTAAGAGTGGAAACTTCAGGATAAGCATCCAGTTTTAGGATAGCAAGCTATGGCTGTAGTCCAAAAAAAGAGTTGCACTGGGACAAGGTAGCAGTGGAGAGCAACGCATGAGACAGGTGTAACTTAAAGTCATAATTTTTGAGAGTAGTAAAGGAGACATTATTGGATTTTACATTCCTATAGAAAGAACAAGTTCCAAATAAACATGGAGAGATTTGAAAAGTAGTTCCTTTTTGTGGTAGGCCTTAAAACTACTGCAGAAAGTCCTGCTCTAAACTGAGGTAGCAATCCACGTGAGCAGCTGTCCCTGAGCATGTCTGTGGCATCGTTAATGCCTGAGCCACAGGGCTGACCAGTGAGTTTTGCACAGCTTGATTCCATGTGCATTTGTTGTGTGACTCCGAGGGGGCGATGCAAAACTTCACAGGACTATAATGGATTATGTTTTACGAGCTTTTTCACAAAATTATGGTTCCTGCAGCTTGTACAGAGATGTTCAGCTGATCTCTGTATGTGTAAGCAAGGCTGGTAAGGAGTTGCTGTTTGGTGAAGGAAATGTATAAGGAAATTACCAGGGTCTCAAAATCAACGACAAAAAATTCCTCTGAGAAACAAATTGGGACTGCAGAACCAAGTTAGACTGTGAGACCAACATTTTCCACAGTGAAATTACAGTAAACCAGCTGATCTAACCTGAATCAGTGGTGCTCTGAAGTAACATGATCTATAAGAAATAAAGCAGTCTGGCAAATTAGAAGAAAAAAATGTTTCTGAGAGGCAATTTTTAAGAGAAACAGGAGGTGAGAGAGGAATGTGAGCAGCACAACTACAAAAGGACAATCTGCACTAGGTAAATAAAATGTTGCTTGGTGTTTATCATCACCTCCTACTTGAATTATTCTAGAAAGGATCAAATCTACAAATCAGGCAAGCAGGCAGTTATCTGAGATGCCCAAACATTTGAGCTGTGCTCACTGAATGATACACAAGTTTCATTCTGCTTAAGACAGAAGATGCATTAGAGCTGACAAGGGAATAGATGTACCTACTACTGGATTTACTCCTGAAACCATTTTCAGTACTGCTTCCTTCCCTCAGAAATTTTAATTCAATCAGCTATGCTTACAGAGAAACCATTTTAAAAAATTGTCTCTTGGTAAGTAGAAACGATGTGTGTTGTTCAGGTAATGTGGATAATTTTTTTTTTTCCCTTTTAGGTGGAAATGTTCTCCTCTATCTCATGCAGTGTAAGCTAACATGGTTTTGTATATAATTTTAAATATGCATTGCTGGTTAGAAAAACATCAATACAGAATTCCTTTAGTTGCTTTGTCTCCATGTTCTTGGCCATAAATGTAACAACAGACCGATGAAAACAATTTTAGGTCGTGTTGACTTCCTCTTGGGATGCTATTTACTCTGGTGATTGTGCACCTCCTTTTGAAAAACATGCTGCACACAGCACAAAATGGAGAAGCAAAGCACCATTAGTTATCATATATAATTTATCCTTTTATATCTAAAGCCTATTTGAACCCCAAGTGTTACAGGATTTCCCCTGACCCCAATGTAAGTGCTTTTTCATGCAGGCTCAAATTTAAACGTTTGACTGAAAATTAGATTAAATTATTAAAATATGTTCAACTTACCATGCCCCTAAATATGCAAAACCCCGTGGCTAGAATGAGGTATGCAGCTAACATTAAATCTATTGGTCGTCTTAAGAGTCCTTTCTTCTGGACTTCCTGAACCACCTGCAACACAGAACGTGTTCAGTGGGCACATCCTGATCCATGTCCCGTGTGTTTAACTCCAGATCAGTCACTGCAAAGAGGGTGGAGTGGTGAAACATCACGAAACATCACATCTATCCATTGATTTCAGAGACAGAAAGATTTCCACCTAAAAAAAGGTGGCTTCAGACTTCCTAGGAGGTAGTGAGGAAAATTAATCTGAATAAACTCTAGAAATGGATGGATCCAACTGAAGCCATTTCAGTACAGGTTAGTGTCATTTCAAGCAACCTAAAATCAAATGAACACTAACTCTGCAATCACCTAAGGCTTTAAAGCAGCATGACTTCTTCAAAATTGTCTTTTTATAATTGGAAATAATTTGTTTTCCTGAATGTCCCTGTGTAGAAAAGCCTTGGAAATGTAGGTTTGTCTCAAACATTTGAAGTGGAATCTAGTATGCTTTGTAAAAGGACTGGGTCCATCTCATTACTGAATGCTGGTTTTCAGCAGCTTGTGACACTATTAAAATTAATGGACTATCACTGGCATAAAATAAAAGCTTTTCTGTGGCTGGTTGAGTCCTCTGCTGCGTTCAGTGAGCAAATGTTGTATCTTAGAATGCAACACAGAAACTGAGAACGAACCGTGGGTGCGTCGGGCGTGTGGAAACCCTTCCTGTCCTTCTGTCCCTGAATGCTGTGAATTCCTGGGATGGGCACTGAGGCACCTCCAGCCTCTGGCTCTGATCTTGAGCCTCCTTTTCCCAGCACAGGAATCCCCCCTGCAGCAGGGACAGAGGGGAGGGGGTCACCCTCTGCAGGAGCACAGGCATTTCCATGTCTGACAGGGAAGGTGCCTTGGGGGAACCGAGGGCATCTCTTTGCCTACACTGCAAAACCTAAAGGACCCACCGAAATAATTTGAGCTACACTTTCTGCTCTGTGTAGTCACAGACAAAATTATAAACACATCAGGGTATCTTTCTGTAGTTCAGAGGGAAAAGTTCCCCATGTATATGTGTTACTCATTTCCTCTTCCTTTTTATTGGCCGTTTGTTGGCGTGCAGACAGCAAAAGAAAAACCTGATTTCCTTCCTGTTATACACTTGTGGAATTGTCTCCAAAGTGCAAAACAAAAATTAGGATGCGGGGGCACAGTTGAAAGCACACAGGATCAAGATACAATAAAGTTATTGAAACAGGAGAACCAATCTTGCAAGCACAATTTCCGAGTAAATGCTACGAGATCTGGATTACAGGTTCACAAAAATAAGGCTATGGGAAACAGATATGCCATGCCTTTCATATCAATTTTTTTCTGTTTTTCTTTTAAAGGATCTTTTTCAGAAAAAAAAGTGACACCTTTGTTTGATTTTTAAACACAAGTAACAGGTTTTAGCACTTCACAGTATTCACAGTTCTAGTGTAGGAGTATTTTTAATATTACCTGCAAAGAATTCCTGTATTCAAGTATTTATTCCTATAAAAGAAAAAGGTCTCTCATGGCTGAGTTACAAATAATTTTCAATTGTAGACTACCTAGGATAATGGAAAGCTGATATATTTTCTTTCCCTTTTGGACTATGTATGAAGCTTATATATATATATATATATATAAAATCTCCTCCTTTCAAATATTTCAATATTCCTCTTTAAATATTAAATGGATGTGCATATTGACTGTAGTCACAATTCTGTGATCTACAATAGAACCTTGTGCTCAGAGGGTTTGGAGACAAAGCCAATATAAGAGGGAGCAACCTTTGGTGCAGTCCTACTTCGGGAAATTGCCAGGGAACAGAAAACTCACACCTTTTTTCTTTATGCATACATGGAAACAAAATGAAAATGCAAAGCTTAAAAAAAAATGGGAAAATGCAGAACCAAGGATCTGAAGGACAGGATGCACTTTGCTGACAGCCCCCAGCTACAGAGTGACTTCTCCTTATCTTTCTTTCACCCAGCAGAGCCCCATCACCCCATGCTAAATTGAATTATTACATGTTAGGAGCACTGGCCAAGCAGAGCTGGCCTGCCATGGGTTTCCCATGAACTGCAAACAACATTGAACTCTGCCCAGATCTCTGCAGCCCCAGGGATTCCTTTGTGCAGCAAGGAAGTGGGTAGGCACGCTTTGCAGCTTCTCTCACTTCCAGGAAAAAGCTATTTTCCATAACTTCTGAGAGGCCTCTTACATCATCAGTTTTAAGGAATTGGAATAATCTTGTGTGTGCTGTCTGTAAAAGTCAGTCCCTTCAGAAATCCTGTGCAAATCTGAATTTGTGTATTAATTCTGTTAGAGAATTTTAAGTTATATTAAACTTTTCTGAGCTGATGTACTTGTAGATAAATCTGTTGGGCTTTATAAAGACTGCAGCACAGCTTGGTTTGATTCCAAATGAGGGAATAGCTCCCTTCCACTCCCCTGCATCCCCCTCCATTAGAAAACACCCAAAACTTGAATACCTCTTGTCTCTCTGCCCCCACAATGATTATTTCTTTAACTAACTGGTTTGTAATAATATTATAGCAATGTATACCTTGGCCAACAGAATACACCTTGCTTCTTTTCCTTTCATGTAAGTATTTTCCTATATACTAACAACAGCATGTTTAAAACCATGGTTACATTTTCTTCCTAAATCTTTTAATGCCAACTCTGACTAATGATAGTTTTAAAAAGTTAAATTTTTACAGCTAATTCCAAATGATCTACTGATATGTTCAGGACTTGCAATGATTAGCTCACTGATTAGTAGCATTAAACACAATTATTTCCTGGAAACAATTCTTAATTTGGGACTGAAAGAGTCGTATGTAAAATTCATGAGTAGTCACGTTAAGATTTAAAGGCATGCTCAGATATGGAGCATAATTTACCTGTGAAGATTAAATACAACTTCTGAAAAACAAACAACTTGGGTGGGCTATGAGGTCCCAGTGAGAGGAATCAAGGCTTTTTCTATAACCTTCTGGGCAAGGAAGTTAAGGTTTACAAGAAAGAATTTATGAAGAAGGGCAATGTTAAATTTTCAGATCACCAGCTTTTCATGCACTCTCTTTTTGAAACAGGATTTTAGAACTAAGTTTCTCTGAAATATATAATAAATTAAATTATCAAACCTAGGTAAGCAGTTTAGCTCCAGGTAAGCCCAGGAGACATGGCTGTATTTCAGCCCATCACATATTTTCTATAATGTCTATTTCTGTGGTATTCTTAATACCATGAAAACACACTGAAACCTTCATCCGTGCTCCACACAAAGGCTGCTCTCACCAATGTGTGCAGTAAAAATTTCCATCACTACCTTTAACTACACTTGATGAGTGTAAAGAATGTGCTTCTGGCCAGAATGAGTGACTCCTTCCAATAAATCAGCACAAATGGCTTTGGGATGGGACGTGTGGTTTCCTACAAACCCGTGCAGGAGAGTAGAAGGTGGTTTAGCACCTGAAGATTCCCCCAGTCTGCCTTTCATAGGGATTTGCCCCAAAAGTTGTGATTCAGTAGCTGTTCTTCAGCCCTGAGGAGATATGAACATCTGTCTGTCCCTGTCTTTCCTGCTGAGGAATGGGTGGGTGGCTGGATGTTGTCTTTCACACCTCTCTGGGAAGGCCTGCTGGCTCTGAGCAGCAACCAATCCTTCATCTCTGTCCGTGTTGGCAGTTACAGAATGAACCTGACTGAGACTCAGGGGCTCTCGTGATGCAAAAATATTAATTGATTATATTGCTTACAACTGATATGGAGTGCTGCAGCAATAAACTGATTTGCTTACAGCAGCTAAAGATCTGTTCTGGGCTATGTACTGCAGGGATTTTTACATTTTTTTTTAATAGTGCATAAACTACTAATGCATTGTTTTGATTGCTCAGTTGATCTTATTGCAACCCAGCTAGTAATTTCAAAGGCAAACGACTAAAAAGTTTCAAGTAAACATTTTTACAGATTTTTAAATGAGAAATGTGTAAAGACTTTTTGTATCAATTTATGTGCAGTGTCTCACCTGTAAAATCTAATGTTACAGAAAGCAGATACAAAAAATCACTAAATTACATGAAATCTGTAAGTCATCTGCAGAAGAGTACTTTCCTGCAGTGTTTCTACAGGATTTTGTGGTGCTTTATGAAGCTGGTAAATGCCAGTATTTTCACCAGCTAAGAAACTGGAACAGTCAGAAGCTGAATAGATAGAGGGTGGAAACACAGTTACACCTATGAATGGGTTCTTTACTCTAAACATGAGATTCTTCTGCTTTTTCTTTATTCCACCATAATGAAATAGTCCTGCAGTATAGATATTTTTGCAGTCTTCAGAGCCCGACAGTAATTGTCCTAAGAGTGAACAGTCACAGCACATCCCATGCTCCCCAGGGGACCTATAAAACCCACCAGGAACAGCCAGCATGTTTCAGCTCCCCTAACAGCAGCCAGCACTGAAATACAATAAAATTACCTTGACTGGAGTGTCGTGAGTCACTGGAGGTTGGTTATAAATCCTGAACCCAGCCCAGATGGGGAGGCAGACGTATGGTATGCTTAGGAAAATAGCAGGACACACTTTTGTTCCATATTTGCCTGTTAAAAAAATTATTACAAGATTTATGAGAGTTTGCAAGCTCTGTTGCAGAAGAATTAAAACATATCCTGTGTAACATCGAACCTGAAGCAACTGCGGTAATGTAAGCAAAGAGAAAACATTAGAAATCGCTGGTATCATAAAAATCTCCTTGAAAATCACATGCTCAACCCAAGTAGAGACACAGGTAAAGGAGAGCCTATGAGACAGGAGGCCATTTCAGAATTAGGGACTTTCTGAGAAGATGAGAAGCCACCCCTGTCACTCTGCTCTGGGAATCCCATAGGATGGGACAGCTTTTAAATCTCTCAATGGAACCTGCTTCAAACAGAGACCTGGTTCTTTTAAAAATGGAGGGGAAAAATGTATCCATTTTTCCAGATCTGATACTGAATTTATTTTCCAAAGTGCTGATTTCTCCCACTGTACTGAGGACAAAGCTTTCAGAGAGCTCTCCTGAGGCTCAGGTGAACCAGGAAAATGTGACATTGGCTACTGCCTGCGTCAGAAAGGAAGGTGGCAGGCATGCTCCTGAGAGGCTTTCCAAGAGGAAAGAGGAAGGGACAGCCACACTAAATCTGCTTTTTCTCTGAGTGTATCTTCAGAGGAGGGAGCTGGGCTGGCCCCAGCCTGCACTGTGAATATTCCTCTTCTGTCATAAAAAGCAGGGCCAGAGCGACCTTCCCTAAAGCTGACTACAGGATTTGGATACATCAACATTTTTCTCAGCTGAGCATTTGTCAACTTTGCAACAGTTTAAGCTCAGCTAAAAAGGAAATCTTTTCTTGGGAAGGGTTTCACCCTTAATGGATCACCTGCCAGTAACAATGATGTAAATATTTTTATTGCAATCCTCACCTCTAACAGCAGAGCTATGCACGGATTTATGTTAGAAATCTAGGAATGTTAAATTTAGTTTGAAAATGGAATCACTTCCAGATTTTACTTTTAAAGGTGATTTGGGTGCCTCTTGTAAGCTGCTGGAAAGTCAGACTTCCAAGAAAATTGGAATTTTTATGCCAAGTAAGATTTATATTTTTATGATACTAAGAGACAGTGTTGTCTCATTACTTAAACCTGGTTTGGATGAAAGCCTAATAGATATAACAAAACACAATAGTTCCTTTTTTACCCCTTGAGTAAGTAAAGTAAATTTAAAGGGGTTTTTTTTCCCCCCAGTCTCCATCTTTTCTTCCTAATATTTAAATTTTAGATTATCTTGCGTCTCTTTCCTGATATTCCTAAAATTCCTCTTTCATATTATTACAGAAATGAACCAACGCTGCACTAAAATATAGATAGCACAATGCTGAATTTAGAAAATGTTTCACAGGATAAAGCTGGTCATATAAATTACTTCCTTACCCACAATATTTCCAGGCATGAAGACAATGATGCTCATGATAATGGAACCCAGCCAGTAGAGACCAATGGTTCTATAGCTTTGTCTGTTTAAAAAAGAAAACAAGACATAATTATTGAACTGTTTCTAAAAATGCCCTACCCTAAATATTATGTTCATTGCCGTGGTTGTGTTTTAGTAAGTAGAGGTTTTTAAAATCTGTACCACAAGCCAACAGTGGATTGTTGCCTCTGAGAGGGGTCATGGAGAAATTCATGTGGGAGAAGGTTACCCCATGAACAGCACAGGCTTTGGGCATACTCAGTTATTTGCTGTTATGGGTCGCTCCTCTGAAGGCTGACTGCATGAGTCTGCACATCGCAGGCTGCACAAGACTATAAAAGAATTCATAATTATTTCATACTGTTAATGCTACTTTTACCAGCAGGTACATTTGCCTCTGGAATTAAAGTACTTACTCTCTCAAACTCTTTATTCAACAGCAAGAAGCATAAGAATCTCTAGAAATAACCATTTTCTCTTAAACTTCATGACACTCTCTAACAGGGATGAGAGATCATCATGCTGCTAAGCAATACATTATTCCTATCATCAATTTTTTATTTGAAAAAGGATTTTTTTTCACACATGCTTTTAATGCGCATCATCTTTGAGCTTTTAGCTAACACAAAGCCATATAGATGTGCTCCACTCTGCTGCAGGGTGAAGACAGGCTGCATATCTGTGTGTGTGACTTTGGCTTAGTCATTTGGTGAGAGAAAGGGTAACTTGGCAAGGGTAGAACCCCTGGAAGTAATGAAATTTTAACAGCGTTGCTTTGGCCTAGGACATGAAACCACCCCCGGAGGATAAATCTACATAGAAAAGAAAGGCCTTTGTAGGTTATGTGGGAAGGCAAGCAAAGCAAAGAGTGCACGAATGGCAGACTCACTCCCATGCAATAGCTGCCACCATCAGCAGGTACATCAGGTAGTGCGCGGAGCCGTCCCAGTAGCAGATGACGTGGCCGTAGGCCGTGTTCAGGTAGGGCTCGCCCTGGGGAACGTCCGTGTGGAAAAACAGAGTGCTCAGGGCCAGGTAACAACTCATAAAGAACAGCGAGAGACGAGCTCAGGAGAGTAACTGGCGTTCTGTCAAGCAGTGATACAGTTTTGACTGACAACACACATTTCCAAGCACAGACCTGACCTAGGCAGGCTCAGGAGAGTTGCCTGAGTTCTGGATTTGCAATGAAGGGTGCGGGATGGGAGGGGAAAGTCCTGTGTGTGACTGTCAGCATTACTCTGCCACATTATGGAAATATGACTTTTCCATACTTTAGTGACTAAAAATCACAAAATAAAGACAGATTTAGCATAGAACAAATATAGATATATTTAGCAACCTAGAGATCTACAGCAGTACTGAATAAATGGATGTCAATGTATAACCTTGTAGGGTCCAACTCCTTTCACGCTTAAGTTCATGGAATCTTTTCAATGACTTCTGTGACTTTCCTGTCAAGCTCTTACTGAGCTATTTTTGGTGGATGTTGATATTCAGCAGCCAGCAGATTCTGCTGACTAGGTATCTGGCATCATCATTTTTTAACTCTACTTTAATTCCTTTTAGTAAAGTGATTAGGCAAAAATAAAGGAGCAATTTTGTTTTCTTCTTGGTTAACACATTTTGGTGTTGCAGTACTCATCCACGCCTGAGTGCTATCTGTGGTTTTCTGCAATCGTGTGCAGTCCATTCAATTCCCACAGAAGTTAACAGAGAACAGTGCTACTGAAGTTAAGTGTAACAACAATGGAGCTTGAAAGTGACGTTATTTTTCCCAAATGAGTCAGTAGATTGCAAGTCAGTGAAGGTTTTATCCATAACAATAATGAAGCAGGTCAACTACGAAATTCAAGAAGACCCTTTTGAATGTGTAAGTGGCTGTTTTTCTGTGACAAATACTGCACCAAGTTATTTACAGTGAAGATTTTATTTACATTTGTAAGCCAAACTATTATTTACCTCTCTCAAGTAATGAGTCATGAATCCATCAATAATTCCATCCTGTTCCAGTCCAATTATTAGGTTCACTACACTGGTAAAGGCAAATACAGCATAAACTGTAACAAGATAAAGGGGAAAAAATAAGTTAATAAATACTTGGAATCATACAGTTGCTCCACAGTCCAATTAATTCAGTCAGGCAGAGATCTATTGAACTGGATGTGTCAGCTTTGAGGTCACAGATATTTAACACACAGCAGGGCTTTCCCACATAGCTCAGTATTTTTAAATTGCTGGTTGGTCCACACAGCTCTTAGGAAGCTTTTCTGAGGAATGTGAAATTCCGTAGAGCCGTAGGCAGAGCCCCCATGGAAGGTCAGTGTCTGCAGAAAGGACAGTGCAGCCTTTCAAAAATCTTGGTCACGTGAAGTTTACAGCCTTGACCGTGGTCATCACTTGGAAAGGAGAAAGGACAACAAAAAGGAGGTGGAGAGGGAAATGTGACTTGCCATTTCTGCAGGTGAGCAAAGTGCACGAGCCATGGCAGCTAGAGCAAGGGTAAAAGTGAGCCAGGACATTCAGCCCTACCAGGACATACCATAAAACAGTGGGTCTTTTGGTGGCTTTCTCTTGACAAGAACACGAGCCGACAGAGCAATAAGAACCAGAATCAGCAATCCAGCTGCAACGATTACCCAGGCACTGTAGCAGTATGTTTAAAAAAAAAAAAAAAAAAAAAAAAAAGAATTTAAAAGAAAAAGAAACAGAATTTTGCTTCTTCAGCCAGCTGTCCTCAAATGCTTATATTCATAAAGTGACTTTTAATACTTTGAAGTAGAGATTTTAAAGTTTATTGTGAAGTCTGCCATAGTATTGGTCCTATAGTTTTGCAGAAGTTATGTGCCTCTCTTTTCACATGTGATCAGCTAAAAAAAGAAAATATGAAAATAGCTGGATAAACAGCATATTCAGAAATCTAGATTTATCTGACTAAAATCATACTGGTATCTGCAAAAACAAACAGAAAAGTATGGGAAAATTAAAGGCCAATGAAAGATGAGGATCAAACCCACAGAGATTTCAAGGCCAAAAAGGATCATTGGGGACATTTTATCTAACCTCAGCAATGATTTATCTGCTCAGGAAATTAAAAATTCAAAAATAAAACACATCAGTCCGTGGAATAGGAGTAGCAGTGTGGGGCACCTCTGATGGATCTGGGTTGAATGTTCAGTTATGGATTTGCTACCAGAGGTCTCTCTGGCCCTACAAGGCAGGACCACTTGAGCAGGTTCAGTGATCAGCGCAGGTGGGCTCAGGAAAAAGGATCTTTTCCCTGGAGATGGAGCTTTAACCTTACTGCATGCGAAGTGGGAGTGGCATAAAGCACAAAAAATCTTTGGCACAAAGCAAATTTGTCTCCTTCCCCAAGAAAATGCAAGCTAGGAAAATCACTTTAAAACTGTTTCAGAGGTCTAAGTGTGTGAATTATATTTAGCTCTCTTTAAGGCAAGGTTCTCCTCCTCGGTCTTCACTTTTGTCCTTGTGCAAGGGAAAAAAATGGAAGGGAAAATTAGGTAAAGTCCAGAAGCATAAGCTAAAAATATCCAGTACATCATTTTATACATAGTACCACTCCGTGGCAAGAAAACAGTTGTGTACAAACAAATTATATTATGACAATGTCAGCCTTAGTGAAACTTGACTTAAAATTATTGCAAAGAATTTGCAAGACCAAATATTTCAGAAAATATACACGCATACTTTCTGAGTCAGGATGAGCAGTACTAGCTTGTTGATTTATTTTATGCTTTGGATCTTCTGATAGTCTGTTTTCCCAGTGATGAATTTCTTCATACCGTTACAGCTGTTAATATTGCAGCGACTTTTCGCTGCAGTCTATCAATTTGAAATAAATATTGGCAGATAATCAAGTAAGTCACCATGTGTTATTCGACATTACTCTAGCAATGAGAAACAAAAAATTTAGTTATCGGCCAGAAGGAGGAAAATGAGGAAGGAACAGATGTAGCAAAGCCCTAAAAACAAGAAGCAAATATTTGTGCAGTAAAGTTGCAAAACACCCCGGGCTGTGGGATCACAAAATACCACACAGACCTTTAAGTGAGGTGGGTTTTGCCATGAGGAAAGACTTTCCTTTTCTAATCCTGCGGTTTCTCCTGGGCTCCCGGCTTTTTGGCAGGGCGAGGGCACACGGCCATCCGCAGTCGCAGCGCAGGCTGAGGGGTGCCTGCGGGAAGCCCGCGGCTCGGGAGCTCCCCGGGGCCGGCGAGTTCTCGCACTCGCTTTGAAACAGAGTTGGGTTCTGTTCGCGAATGCCCGGGCAGGAGCCGGGGGGAGGCCGCGGGTCCCGGCACGGAGCGGGCGCTGCCCGCGGGGCCGGCGGCACCGCCG